>VZTU01006444.1:316175-338861 GCA_013400835.1 Zapornia atra | reverse complement strand
CCGCTCCGCCCTTCCCCTCCCCCGCTGGGGCGGGGCCGGGGCCTCCATCCCGGCCGGGCCTGCCAGCGCCGCCATGCACGCGGGGCCGCCATGACTGCCTGCTGCCCCTCGGCTGGGTCCCCGCTGGCAGCGCTGGGGGAAAGGCGGGCGCACTTAAAGCGTAACTAGTGTTTTAATGGCGGTGGGGGCTTCCAGGTGTCGATTCTCTTTCGCCGAAAGACCTTGACTAACATCCGAAATGGGAAAGGAGAAGACCCACATCAACATCGTCGTCATCGGCCACGTCGATTCTGGCAAGTCCACCACTACTGGCCACCTCATCTACAAATGCGGCGGCATCGACAAGAGAACCATCGAGAAGTTCGAGAAGGAAGCCGCTGAGGTGTGTGGGCCCGGGGCATCCACCAGAAATTGAATAAGGAGAGGCTTAAGTCGACAGATGTGAGCTGCAAACTGTTCTGTGGCCACAGGGAGGCGGTTTGGCCGCCACCGTCCCAGTAGCTGAACAAGCGCCCGAGTGTTGCGGCGTGGCGGTTTGGTTGCAGTTGTCCCCTTAGGTGAATAAACGCTCAGGCGCGGAGTCTGCCATCGCATTGCTTTGCGAAGCTCGAGTTGTGAACCATAGAAACAGGAAAAGGAAGGGTAGTCCTAAAGCGACATCTGCTTAATTGCGCCTGGAGTTAAATTTTTAAGTGGAGTTCCCAGCTTCAGTCTCGGCATACGTTTAGTTGAGGTTAAAGTAAGAAAGCTACTCTGCTACGATTTACTTTTACTGAAAAGGAAAAAGATGAGGATTTTCATATTTAAACTTGTAGAAAGTCTTAATGATCATCAGTTAAAATTCTTTTTTTTTCTGCATAATACAGCATAGCTCTTAATAAGCACATCGCAGAGTGAAACATAGTGGATGTTAGGCTGAGTGGCAGTTAACTGTTGATTATCGCAGGGATTGCATTAGTAAGACCCTAAATTTGTAGAGGACACTTGATAGTAGTGCTTGGGCTCAAGAGTTCTATCATAAAGATGTGTTAATGCAATTAACAAGCTGTCAAGAGGGCTGAACTGTCAGCAGGTTATTTAGCAGAAGGCAGTTGGCATCTCTCACTCTTCATGTCAAGTGTATCTTGTTGCTTCTCTTACAAGCAGAAACATACTTAACTATTACACCACTTGCTATTCCTAGATTTTGATCTTAGGCCAGCGAGTGATCTTTCTGAAGTCAATGCAAATACATATCGTTCTCTCTTAAAAAAAAAACAACAATGGTGGAACAAAAAAACCTTTTTTTTTAATCCATAGATGGGCAAAGGTTCCTTCAAGTACGCCTGGGTCTTGGACAAGCTGAAAGCTGAACGTGAGCGTGGTATTACTATTGATATTTCTCTGTGGAAATTCGAAACAAGCAAATACTACGTCACCATTATTGATGCTCCTGGACACAGAGATTTCATTAAGAACATGATTACTGGAACTTCTCAAGTAAGTAACTAGAACTCTGGATTGTGTGCGTTCAGGCAGGTTGTTCCTTGGTTGTGGGTGGGGGGGTTCCCGTAATACCTTGACACATGCGCAGGCGTTACAATGAGGGGTTTGTTTTCTTTCTTTTCAAAGGCTGATTGTGCTGTCCTGATTGTGGCTGCTGGTGTTGGTGAGTTTGAGGCTGGTATTTCCAAGAACGGTCAGACCCGTGAGCACGCCCTTCTGGCCTACACCCTGGGTGTAAAACAGCTGATTGTTGGTGTCAACAAGATGGATTCCACCGAGCCACCTTACAGCCAGAAGAGATATGAAGAGATTGTCAAAGAAGTCAGCACTTACATCAAAAAGATCGGCTACAACCCAGACACTGTAGCTTTTGTGCCAATTTCTGGTTGGAACGGAGACAACATGCTGGAGCCAAGCTCTAACGTAGGTTTGATACTTGTGTACGTTAAGGAATTAAGCTGGGTGGATTCCTGAGATAACACATGCGTTTTACTATTGCATGGTTTTTTGGTACTTGTGTTTGGACGCACCAAGGTTAACGACAGAATCCTAGTCGTCTTCTAGCCTTGTTCCCCTAAATTGGGCAGACAGTTCATGCCTGGGCCTGTTATTTTTCTTCTGTTCCCCAGATGCCCTGGTTCAAGGGGTGGAAGGTTACCCGAAAGGATGGCAATGCCAGTGGAACCACCCTGCTTGAAGCTTTGGACTGTATCCTGCCACCAACTCGCCCAACTGACAAACCTCTGCGTCTGCCTCTTCAAGATGTCTACAAAATTGGCGGTACGTGTTCTCTGCTGTGCTTCTCACTTGCCAACAACAGCTCATATATGGGACAGAAACCAAGTTGTTTGCCCAAGAGCTGTTTTTTTCCAAGTGGAAAACATGGAATGCATGTCTCGATTCCTCTTAAAAAGGAAAGTAGTTAGAGTTGAATTTTTTTTACATTGCTTCTCTTTTGCAGGCATTGGTACTGTACCAGTTGGCCGTGTGGAAACTGGTGTTCTGAAGCCCGGCATGGTGGTCACATTTGCCCCTGTCAACGTTACAACTGAAGTGAAATCTGTTGAGATGCACCATGAAGCCCTGAGCGAAGCTCTGCCTGGTGATAACGTTGGCTTCAATGTGAAGAACGTGTCTGTGAAAGATGTTCGCCGTGGCAATGTTGCTGGTGACAGCAAGAATGATCCTCCGATGGAAGCTGCTGGCTTCACTGCACAGGTATAACTTCAAAAGGTGTTTGAGTGTAGCTCAGGATGGTGAAACACTTTTAGTCTTCATCTGCCTTACCTAGTAGGCTAAGCTATAATGTGACACTGAGTTGTGTTCTGAGGTGTCTTTGCTTGATATAAGTCAGGTGAAAGCCCTGGCTTTGGGGACACATCAGTAATTGAGACTTAACCCTGGTGTTAACTTGGCTCTCTTGGTGTTGTAGGTTATTATCCTGAACCACCCTGGCCAAATCAGTGCTGGTTATGCCCCTGTGCTGGATTGCCACACTGCTCACATCGCGTGCAAGTTCGCTGAGCTCAAAGAGAAGATCGATCGTCGTTCTGGCAAGAAGCTGGAGGATGGCCCCAAATTCCTGAAATCTGGAGATGCTGCCATTGTTGACATGATTCCAGGCAAACCCATGTGTGTTGAGAGCTTCTCCGATTATCCTCCTCTGGGTAAGATATCTCCTAAAAAACTGTTGATCTCCATCTCTGGAAAGATGCTCCTTGATTTTCAGTTCAGGGGTGTAGCTTGTTTCCCCAAATACTTGTAAAAACTGTGACTTCAGTAGAAACTTGGATGTGGAACCAAAGTTTCAGCAGAACAGGGTCACTCTCTAGGTAATGGTCTGTCTGTCCCAGTGTCAGGCAGCTTGCTGTGTCCTGGGGTGATGCTGGCTCGCTGACACCAAGCTACACGGTGCTGCTGTGCCTGGATGACTTCACGCTGGTGGGTACGTAGGAGCCCTAGGTGAAAGTCATAAACCCTTGTGTTTCGTTTGCAGGTCGCTTCGCCGTGCGTGACATGAGACAGACAGTTGCTGTTGGTGTCATCAAGGCAGTTGACAAGAAGGCTGGTGGAGCTGGCAAGGTCACAAAGTCGGCCCAGAAGGCCCAGAAGGCTAAATGAAAATTCTGTACATCAGCTGCCACCTCAGTTGTAATCAGTGGTGGAAGAACGGTCTCAGAACTGTTTGTCTCAATTGGCCATTTAAGTTTAATAGTAAAAGACTGGTTAATGATTACAATGCATCGTAAAAGCTTCAGAAGGAAAGGAATGTTTGTGGACCATTTGTTTCGTGGCAGTTTAAGTTATTAGTCTTAAAAACCGATAAATTTTTTAAAAATGGAAACTTAACCAAAAATCTGTCACAGAATTTGAGACCATTAAAACAAAACTTCAATGCTACGTCTGTGTGTTCTTTAAGTTGATGTCAATAGAGAAACCTCCGTGCAGTCGTGGTGGGATCAGAAAGAAGGATGAGTTGATACTTAAAATACATTCAGAAGTTGCAATGCAAATACTTGTCATTTCTGAAGGCCAAGAGCAAAACTGAGCTGCAGGGTTAGTTATAACTGACCCTAAGCCTTGGGGAAATAAGCCAAGCATTACTTCTGTGGTGCTTGCTGCTTTAAAGATGGTTTCTGATCTGCATAGCACAGACACCAGGTACTGGTTAGCGTATTCCGGTGTGTTCTGTGATGTACTGAGTAAACAAGACTTGATATTGGAGGGGAAGAGGTAAGTGTGAGCAAAGAGACACTTAACCTCCTAAAAGCGTAAGCAAAGAATCGAGCCATTGTGTTCCCCAGAACTCTTGTACACAGATTTTTCTGACTGCCAACAGAAACATAGTTTTCCTGGGGCACCAGTTAACTCTTGCATAGATCTTTCAAGATTAAACACTTCTATCTAAATGTTTTCAAATATATGTAGTAAGACATTCAATAGCTAAATTCCAAAAGGAAATTTTGCTTGGAAGGAGACTTTGGTGCTTGTTGGGCCTTCTCTGACCCCTGCTGCAGTGCCTCACTCTGCTCTTACTTCAAAGTCAAGGGAAAGCAGTGGGTGTTTTGCTGCCACCCCAGCGGGGTGTAGTTTGTACCCATCCTGCTCCGTGGTTCTGACTTCCTGAACTTTGGGTCAAGGGTGGTTCTAGTGTCTGCCTGGAGAATATACTGGTGCCTTCCCCCAAGTGGTACTACATGCACAGTACTGTGACAGCATCAAATAACAAGATGGGACTCTGCTCTATAGTTGTTGAAAAAATAACAGTACTGGGTCAGGGATTTGGATGGGTCAGTTGAAGAGGGGTTGGGTAACTAGTCCAGAACATGGCTACTAATTACTAGATAAATAATAAAAAATTCTGGACTAGTAGGAGATAACCAGCTGCAATAAATGTTGGTTCCAGAGTAGAATGCAGTCTGGCTTCGGATTGGTAAATGGGGACAGGCAGTTAATGGATAATCAGCTGGCTTGTGTAATGATGCAGCTGTTTTACTAACCTTTAACATGAATTTCCTCACAAGTTCAAAAAAGAATTCCGTCTCTCTTGAAGGATTGCTGTTCCATGACACCAGTGTGTTCTGTCTGTAACGGCTGTATTCTCTCGTTTGTTTTCCTTTCCTCCTCCAGCTCTGTGTGCTCTGCAGGAACTCGTAACGTGCTGCTTGGATACGCGTGGATAACCCTCAACTGCCTTTGCTTAGGTTCATGCTCGTTGCTTTGGTTGGACTTTGTCTTTTATTTACTCTTTTCTCACCTTCTGTGTCTGAACTACAGTAAAACCTCAGAGTGTTGCCATTCATAAAGGTACCGTTGTACCGAGTACAGCAGAAATGAGGGCTGGAGCGCTTCAGGCTCTGCAGAAGACTGGAGCGTAGTAAAGGAATCTCACCATCTGATACTTAAATTCTAGCGGCTCCTTAGTTTATCTGGGATGAGGGGAAGTATGTAACTTGTCAGGTTGAGGCAGAGGTGCTGTGCTGTTGCTGTAACAGAGCAGAAGTACCTTGCCCGATCTCTGCACGCTTTTCAGTTAAACCGCTGCCTTTTTTCAACAAGAGACGTTGGTCAAACCGGTTCAGCAAAGGGCGAAGTTCTAGTTTTGATGGAAAGAAAAACAGCTTTGGCAGGAACTGTGGCTTCAGTGGCGTTAGGTCTGTTCACTTCCCGTGCAGGCACAGCAGGGTGTTGGGCTGGGCTGGCTGCATCGTGTCCTGTCCTTACACACTTCTCTGCGCGGGACTCAGCTGCCATTTGGAGTCAGCAACTGATTGAACTGAAGCCTCCGGTTTGCAGAAGTGTTTCGGCACTTGAAGTGCTACTGGTGGCAGGTAGTGGGCGCTGGAGGAAGGGCAGGGACTGAAGGCAGGCTCAGGCTGTGCAGCTGTTGCAAGGGGTCAGTTTGCTTCTCAGCTGCGCCAGGAAAACCACAAAGCGTGGGGACTGGAGAGGGTTTTTTCGTGGTGAAATTCCCCAGCAGATGAGGTGAGAGTTGGCTCTCTGGTTTGGGCGAGGGGGGGTGGTGGTTCTTCTCACAGGGGCAAAGAAGGGCTAAAGCCTAGAGCCCAGCAGGTACTGTAGCGAACAACTTCACACAGGCAGTGAAACAAATAGGTGCTGCCTGCAACACTAGGGCTGATTGCTTTTGAGTATTAAAGCCTCAGTTCACACAAATCCTGATTTATTTTCTCTTTCCTGCTGTAGACCAGTTTTGCTTTCAATGCACTAATGCAATGCAGTCTCGGTTCTTTTATTAATCTTTGACTAGCAGGGGAAATGGTTAGACTTTTGTAAACAGAACTTGGGAATAAAACTACTTTGGTCAAAGTTTTAATAAATGTTAATAGCTGAGAACTGTGTTTGTCTTCTGACTGCTTATTTCTTTAAAGCAACTTTTACAGCTGTCCTTAGCTCTTCCCATTGTGGCCTGCCATGCTGGTGATGATTACACAGCTGGGTGAGAGCATTTCTGCTGTGAAAGCAGAAAATGGGCTAGAATATTGGCCTTGTTCCATGAGGTTTATTGCTGAAGGTGGCAGGGGAAGACTGAAACATAATTTCTTTCCTAGTTCATGATGCTTTGGGAGGACAGAAGGCTGCTTGTACAGAGAAATCCTCTGGGAAGCAGGGGAAAGTATGTGGGGACACAACAAAGCCTGGTCTGCCTAGGGAAATGGAGCACCATGGCTGTAGCCAAGTCACTTCTTGCTCAGTTTTGTTCGCTGAGGTGAGTATTTTAGGCTGGGATAAGAGGGGGCTCTGCTTGGGCAGCTGCCCCTTCGTTTTGAAGCTGTGGTTCAGCTTGTATGATGCAAGTAGCTGGAATGGGCAATTTTACTGAAGCTGCAGCTCGGAGACTTAATTTGCATTCTGATTGTGGCTGGCTCAGGTGGGTATTGATGAATGACAAGTTACTGATAATTGCTCTAAGTATGTATTTTAAATTTTAGGTCTGGTCAAGGTAAAACCACAGAGAAACAAACCTTGTCCTGGCCAGGGTCTCCTCATCGCTGGAGCTCAGTGTCTCCTCATCGCTGGAGCTCAGTGTCTGTTTACCAACAGCCTAAGTTTAATCCTGATCACAAATACAACTTGCCTGCTTTTTGTTTACATTAGTTAAATGTTTAGGTAGTGCCTAGAGGGGACTGGGGGGTAGAGGAGGGGGTGCTAGAGGAAGGGGTGCTATCAACACTGGTGGAGCATAGAAGATTCCAGATCTCTCTTACTTTAACATCTTCAAATTCCTTACATTGTTTGGCTGCACCAAGCAGCACTTTTTCTCCAGGAATCACAGTCTTAAATAAGCATGAGCTAAACTGGGCCAATAAACAGAATTAACGTTGATAACGTTTCTGCTGAGATACCCCTACAGCTTACCAAGGGTAAGGCTGGAATCTCTTCAGTTCAGGAGGAGAAAGAGGCCACCCAGGGTGCAGAAGAGACAAAGGAAAACCTGTAACCTGTCGAAGACTGGTTTGGATTGAAAATGATGCCAGAGACCTACCCAGTTCCAGACTCCTGCTAGAGGCAGGGACGCCCTCCACTAGCCCAGGTGCTCCCTAAAGTCCCATCCAACCTGGCCTTGAACACTGCCAGGGAGGGGGCAGCCACAGCTTCTCTGGGCAGCCTATACCACTGCCCTCACAGGGAAGAAGAGCCTGGTAGAAAAAACGTCATCAGTTTCCAAAACACAAGAGCTGTGGCATTTTCTAGCCTTTCCTGAACGTTCTTTAGTCACTTTGGATTATTTCTGTGTTACGTATCAATTGTATCATTGTCTGCTCTTTTTTTTTTTCTCCTCTTCACTGAGGTTCCTTTCTCTGCCTGCCTGTCAATAATTCTTTAATCCTTTATGTTTCAAATATTTACACAACATCATTAAAATCTCCAAGCTTCTCTGCACTGATAAGGTGACAGTCAAACGTGTTTTCCTCAAAAGCTGCTGGATGAAGCGCTGAAGTCAGAGTGTGATTTCTCTACGCACAAGCTCCAGCCTGAGGGTGGGGGGACAGTGGGACAGCAGTGGGGTGCACAAGAAGTGGGTGGCTGCTGTGGAGCCGTGCCTGTGCTTAACAGCTCTGAATGTGTACAGGTTTTGCTTCTTTCTTCCTTTTTAAAAAAAACCCAAACAAACCTCAAAGGTACTTGATCTTTCACTGGTAACACCTCCCCCATGGGCCACACACGTGCTTTCAAGGATGCTGTTGCAATAGGATTGCCCTTGGGGTGCTGATGTACCAAGCTAAGGCTTTCTCCTGGCTCTTCTGAGTGAAGGGGTCCTGTAACCTGGTGGCTTGTGTTTGTGCAGACAGCATATGATAGCATATTAACATTGGTTTAGGGTTTTTATTGCATAGTCTCTTGAAATGAGAGGAGCCTTTTGGGAGGCTCTTCAGAGGGGTCTGGACAGGCTGGATCGATGGGCTGAGACCAATGGGATGAGGTTCAACAAGGCCAAGTGCAGAGTCCTGCACATGGGACATAATAACCCTGTGCAGCGCTACAGGCTTGGGGAAGAGTGGCTAGAAAGCTGCCTGGAGAGAAGGACCTGGGGGTGCTGGTTGACTGCAGACTGAATATGAGCCAGCAATGTGCCCAGGTGGCCAAGAAGGCCAATGGCATCCTGGCTTGTATCAGAAACAGCTTGGCCAGCAGGTCGGGAGAAGTGATTGTGCCCCATACTTGGTATTGGTGAGGCTGCACCTCGAGCGCTGTGTTCAGTTTTGGGCCCCTCCCTACAAGAAAGGCACTGAGTGTGTCCTGAGAAGGGCAGCAAGGCTGGGGAGGGGGCTGGAGGGCAAACCTTACAGGGAGCAGCTGAGGGAACTGGGGCTGTTTAGCCTAGAGAAGAGAAGGCTGAGGGGGGGACCTTATCACTGGCTACAGTTACCTGAAAGAAGGTTGTAGAGAGATGGGTGTTGGTCTCTTTGCCCAAGTGATGGGATAGGATGAGGGGGAATGGGCTCAAGCTGTGCCAGGGCAGGTTCAGATTAGACATCAGGAAAAAGTTCTTCACAGAAAGGCTTATCAGGCATCGGAACAGGCTGTCCAGGGAGGTGGTTGAGTCACTGACACTGGATGTATGTAAAAGACGGGTAGAGGAGGTGCTCAGGGATGGTTCAGTAGAGGACAGGTACGGTTGGACTCGATGATCTCAAAGGTCTTTTCCAACCTTGTGATTCTGTGAAATACCCAGAGCCAGCTCACCCCTAACTCAAGGCCCTGCCAGCCATGGTCACACTCAGCTTTTCCCTTTCAGCCCAGTAAAATCTGAATTATTCCACAAAAAGGGGAAGAGCCACAGCCCATTTTCCCACCCCAGGTCCCTGCGCTGGTGTAGCAGGCTGGGCAGCCCATCCCAAACCTGCATAGCAAAGGAAAGGCCGGACAACCTCCCCCTGAGGGGGTGGGGGCTTCATGGCAATGGCAAATGTAGAAGAAAGTTTCAGATTCTTTTTATCTGCAGTCACCTGGGCACAGCTTAAGCAAATTCCCACTTTTTTTTAATAAATGTATACACACACACATATATTGCATATATTATATATATACACACAGCCCCCCAGTGCCTGCTTTCTTGGGGTTTTTTTAAATTATTGCAATTACTGCAATTCTTAAAACTCTTCAGTTCCTGTTTTGAAGCTGGATCCTAACCTATTTCCTTAGTGAACAAGGTGAAAAAACCCCACCAAATTATCAAATACTTTGTTGTTATTATCTAGGACTAACAAATATCTGTATTATTTGTTACGATATATTTAGGTATCATTGTTAAATATTTAGTAAATCCCTCTTTTCGTAAGCTAGACCATGGCTCTGCTATCAGGGCACGGAGATCCGGGAGAAGGCACCATTTGGTGGTGCCAGGAGTTGCCTCTGTGTGACACAAATCCTTCAACAGCCTTTCCCAGGAAAAAGAAAAAATGTCAATCCCCAGAATTTCTGCACTGGTGGCGCAGCTGAGGAGAACTGAGATCACGGCGTGTGACGTGACCCCTCCACGCCACTTCCAGCTCCCGCCTGATGCCCGTCACCATCGTCCGGCCCCACTCTGGGGCAGTGGCATTGAGCCAGCCCACGGCCCCCCCAGCCAAAGTCCCGCGAGGTGCGATGGGATGAGGACAAAAGCCTGGCTGAGACGGCCATCTCAGCAGTACCAGCCCCGGCAGCCTTTCCGCTTGCGGCTCCAAAAACCCCGTAGCTTGCAGCACAAGCCACCAGCCGGTCACACGGGGCAGTTTTCAAGTTAAGCCACGTCAAACTGCAACCGAGGAGACCAGCCACAAGCCTGCCCTCAGCTCCCCGCTCTTCTTGCTGCCCTGGGAGGCGCAGGATGACCTCATTTCCCACCTGGCTCCGTGCCCACTCTTTAGTCAAGCACTCAGTTACTTCAAAGAGCGGGTGCTTCCTGGTCCCCAGCGGTTCCCAAAAGCCGGCACTGGGGCTCCTGCTGGGCGCTGCTGCTGATGGTAGAAACAAATGCCTTTGCCCTTAGCCCCATCTGCCTCTCGCCTCCACCGCAGCATCAGCCGCTGCTGACCCCTGCTCCTCCCCGGGAGATGGCTCTGCAGACCCCCCTCCCACGGTGCTGGTGGTGCTGACTCTGCAGGGACCCAGCTGGGGAAACTGAGGACAGGGATATGTTTGAGGCTGTGGTTCACAGCTGAGCACCCCAAGGAGACATCACAGCCTCACAGAATGTCTGGACTTAGGCCTGCAAAGGGGTGAAAAGGCTGCAGCCTTCATCTTTCAGGCGAGATTTGCTACTGCTGGACACCTTGGCCCAGCAGTCAGAGACCAGGCACCCCGTGTGGAGCCAGAAAGCCTGGAGCAAGAAAGGGGCCGCACATGTCCCCTCCCTCAGGGGTGACATGCAGGGTTAAGCCTATGCAGCAGCTTAGAAAGAAAAGAGACAAAAGCCTGATTTCGTTTCCCTAAAGAGTCCCTGGGGTTCAAACAACAGATCAAGAATCAACTCCTCCTTCTCTGCCCTGGTAATAGCAATTGCAGAGCAAGTTACCATGTTCCAGCTGAATGCCCCAGCCACTACTAACTTTCAACACAAGAGGGGAAAGAGACATTTTATTTCTTACTAGCCCCATGAAGCTGTGGCCAGAGAGGGAAATGAGTGCCCTGAAGGACTCTGAGCCCAGGCCAGAGTTTGGGAAGAAACAGAGAGCGCACCTACCTCACTGGTGGAAATGGCAGGTCCCAGGGGACAGCGGGTTCCTCCTGCATTCACTAAATAGGGTCTTGAGATACCTGGGTGGAGGAGCACAACCTGGGAGCTGTAGGCATCAAAGCAAATAAACCCCTGAACACCAAAAAGGAATCAAAAAGTGCAGGCTGTTGCTCACTAAAGCACAAAGATGATGCTCAAGTAGGAGACCATCTGTACTCGCAAGGGTCAGGGAAGCAGGGAACTAGGGAGACACTTAGCACAGTCGGTACTGCACCATCACAAGCCTTCCAGCAGCACCAACACCATCAAAGATTGGGCAGTGACAGCTTTAGTATCTCCTAGTGTAAAAGGTCTTCTCTTGCTCTCATCTTCCAGGCAGAAAGATGAAGAAACTGGGTAGTCCGAGTACCCATGTAAAATACAAGCTAGAATAGGGAAGGAAGACAACAGTTGTCTTCAAAATCTGGTAGATCAAATGATAGGGGTCTGAGCAAATCTGGCTGAGGGAAAATTGCTGATCACAAGGACTGTGTTCTGCAAGAGGGCAAAAAAGGGAGACTCACAATGAAACAGTGAATGACCTAGGCCAACCTCACCGTGCATCTGGTCACAGTGTGGGACAAAAGGTGATTCCTTGGAGCGCAGCCGAGGCAAAGTAAGCAGTCCTCCATGTTAAAGTCTTGCTCCTTGGTTCTGCCCTTCTCCTCCTGCCAGGAGACCCCAGGACCTGTGAAGGCCTAAGCTCACTTTGTAGCAGGCCTTGTAATAAATTCCCCTTGGAGTTCAAAAGCAGAGGGCATGGTGGCTGTGTTCTACCAGCCCATGCTATTTACAGCTCATTATTTACCCATTATTGGTTAACTTTCTTACCAAAACAGATAGAAACTCTCTATCTATGATTTCTTTTCAAGTCTTCTTGAACCAGAACTGTTCTACAATCACACAACACTGTGGCAAGCCCTGTATGCATGAAACTTAATACCTGAGCAACAGTGTGGTGGTTTGACCCTGACTGGAGGCCCGATGCCTACCAGAGCTCCTCTATCACTCCCCTTTTCAGCTGGACAGAGGAGAAAATATATATTGAGAGGCTCATGAGTCGAGATAGGGACAGGGAGAGATCATTCTGCAATCAGTGTCATGGGCAAAACAGACTTAACATAGAGTAAAGGAAAGAAACTCTCTAATTTATTACACTACACACACAGTGACACCAGAGTCGAGTAATGAGAAGTGCGAACAGATCTTAAAGCAACTTTCCCCCCCATCCCTCCCTTCTTAGCAGACTTCACTTTAGTCATCATTTTGCTCCTCTCTTCCTCCACATTGTGTCACGGGGAGGGGCAGGGAATGGGGGTTTTGATCAGTTCCTCTTGAGGTGTTTTCCTTCCTAGCCGGGGTGTAGGACGTTTCTCACCCTTCCCATGCTCTGGCGTAAGGTCACACCCAAGGGAGACAGTCCTCCACAAACTTCTCTAACATGAGTTCTTTCCCACAGGGCTTCAGCTCTTCACCAACACATCAACTGCCTCAGTGTGGATCTCACCAACCTTCAGGCCCAGACTGCTCCAGCCTGGTCCCCCCCAGCCACAAATCCTCCCAGCAAACCTGCTCCGGCGGGGTCGGTCTCTCCACAGGCTGCAGGAGCTTGCTCCAACATGGGCTTCCCACGGGGTCACAGTGTCCTTCAGGTGTCTCCACCTGCTCTGGTATGCGGTCCTCCACAGGCTGCAGATAGGATCTCTGCTCCCTGTCATCATCCGTGGGCTGCAGGGGGACAGCCTGCTTCACCATGGGTTTCTCCATGGGCTGCAGGGGAGTCTTTCTCTCTGCCACTTGAAGCACCTCACCACCCCAGTCACCTTCTTCCCTGGCCTTGGTGCCTGCACAGTTTCTTACATCTTCTCACTCCCTTCTCTGGTGGCAAAAAGTGGCTGTTTGTGGGTTTTTTCTCCTAAATGTGATTCCCAGAGGCGCTGTGACCATCGCTGATGGGCTGGGCCTTGGTCAGCAACGATTCGGGCCTTGAGCTGGCTGGTGTTTGCTCTCTGGGGCCTGCAGAGAGCTTCTGGCTGCTTCTTGCAGCAGCCACCCCTGCAGCCCCCCTTCTCCACCAGGACCTGGCCACGCAAAACTACAACAGCCAGTCCTCAACCTGGAGCAAGCACATGCCAGGCTTTCCATTTCAGCAAATATGGACAATATGAACCCACGTGTGTGAGCACAGGACACCCTGTTTTAATGAGGGAGCTCACCCATGGCCAAAGGCCCTCTTCATGCTGAAATCTGGAGAGCCATTGTGGCAGAAGATCTGCAGGAAAGCAAGGCCTCCCTGCGCTTCTGACTTCAATCTCTCCTCACAGTTAACTAACCTTCTCCTCCCTTTCTAACACTTAGAGCACGTCTGGCTGTTATTAGAAGCACAGAAGCCCACTCCTTTGGCTCTTCCTTTGCCACTGGCGAAGCCATGGGCAGCAGGAATCACCCCTGAAGTTAGAGTGGCACATGTGAGGCCCAAACCAAGGCCTGCACAGCACAGAAATTCAGCGGAGAAAGCAGAGGACAAAGCGGTTGCTTCTGCAGCAGGGTGCAAGGGGCTCGCCTTTCAGGACAGACAGCATCAGAAGCAAGGTCAAATGACCGCTGATGAGAACTAGGAAGTGCAGTTTTGAGATCACACAATCTGCTTAAGAGGATGGAGGTGGCTGTAGGGCTTACATCCTACTCTAAGGGCACATCAAAACCAAACACAACGCAAAGGTAACGCAGTGAAGTGAACTTGCTTGATCAGAATCTCTTGCCTCTTCCAAGGGGCAGAGACAGGCAGGGTTCTGGGCTTCCTGGGAACCTTCAGAGCACCACGCCTGGAGCCTGTTCCACCACGGAAGGCATACCTTCCTTACACTGCATTTCAAGTGCATGAGGCTGAAGTAATCCCTCCAGCAAACAAAGCTGAACAGAACACAGGTGGCAGACATAAAGGGGCAGGCATACATTAGCTTTTCTGAGCCGTTCTGGTGTGAACTGCCCCACAGATCACCTGCCTGAAGCCACTCTGTACAAGCCATTAGCTGGTGACAGGGAGATGTTTCCAGGTGGGCAGCCGATGCCCCAAAGCTGTAAGCTCTGCCCATCCTCCTGCTGCACCACAGGGCCTCTGCCAACAGACTCCTTTCTCTGAACAGGAAAGGAACACTCACTCAGAGCAAACACAGAGAAGTCCAGGATCAGAATTTTTGAGTGACAGCTATATACACACATGGTTTACTCTCTGATGTCAAGGGTCTTTCCCAACCAAAATGATTACTTAACTGCAACAAAACTGGTTTCCAAGGCTCTGCCCAGCCAACGCAGAGGACGTTCAGAACTGAGACCAGCAGCAGGCTGCTGCCCAAGACAGGCAAGGGTTCAGTAGGTGCACAGCAACAGCTGAGAGTTTGTGGTTCCTGATAGCATGTGACAAACTGCCCAAAACATGTCTCTTGCAGATTAAAGTTGTATTACCACCAGTTGCAGGACCTCACCAGTGCTGGTGAGGAACTCCTAGTCCTGCTCTCCCCTGGGCTGCCAAGCCACCCAGAACTGTCCTCCAGCATGTCAGCCTGTCACCACCCTGCTTGGAGCCGAGGTCTCTAGGGCAGGTTCCGATGTCCCGCTGCCCCTCTTCCTCAGCACCCTGGCCTAGGCAGAGAGTCTTGCTCCAGCCACCTTCACCAGTTCTGTAGGAAATCCTGCCCCAGGTTGCCTGCGTGCATCGTGACCCAGTGAACTGCCAAGGCTCTACTGAAAGCGAAATGACCAACAAGTTCTCCAGCAAGTTCCAAGGTAAGCTTTATTTGTTTTAATGGAGAAAACCCCCAGGATATGGTGTTTACATTGAGTCGGCCTTGTGTGGCAGGCATCTTTGTAGCCAAACATTTCCTACTGGGAACATCAGACCCTGCGTAGTCACTGCACAGCTACGAACACACACACTCAAGTTGGTGGAACACACTGTCTGGCTCAAATCCTCTCCTGTTGCTGCAAAAATGTTTCTAATTTGTTTCAGAAGAGCAAAACACTGTCCTTTCCAAGATGCCTTAGAACAGATACCGACTATCTGACATCTTCTAAACGAGGGGAATTTTAAAAGCCATTCCTCTGTCTTTTCATTTGGATTGGCAAAACCACAGGCTGTATTTAGGTTCCTAAGTGTTTACTTAAGGTTTGTGCATTCGTCATCTTCATTTTACTCGGTGCTACTGCCCCAGGACACAACCAGAACTGCTTGGGATCCAGCCAGCACTGGTTTTATCTGTGAAGAGGCTCTGAGCACTGGTGATCTCACCCCATACTCTGGCAGGAGGGGTACTCTACAGAGCTGGTTTAACAAAGGTACTTGGGCTCCTTCTCAGCAAACTCTGCTGAAATCTGTCTTTGGGATGTTGCTTTCTCCAAGTGTGTTTCCCCTGTACTTGCCAGTCTGAGGTGAAGATTTTAGCTGCCGTGTCTTCTGGTGGCTGGTTTTCACAAATCTCAGCAGGTTAACGATAGCGGCTGGTGTAATTCCAGGGATGCGGCTGACGGCACCAATCTGCGTGTGGGAACAGGAACCAGTTAACCAAGAACAGACCTACACGCTGGAGCTAGTGAGAAATGAGATCAAAACCCGCAGGCGTTCCTTGCCCGGATTCTCCTCACCACCCACATCCCCTGGGAAGGCACAGAAGGGATTTCATTGCTGCTCAACCTTGCTGTGGCCCAGGATCTTACCGTCTGCGGACGGTTAGAGTCCAGTTTCTCCCGCACCTCTGCTGAAAGCGATGCATCAATGGCAAAGTAATCGAGGTCCTCTGGCAGCCGGAGGGCTTCATCGCGACGCACTTCTTCTATTTCCTGCTGCTGATTGATGACACACCACTCGTAAACAGCTGTGATGGAGGATCAGGGAAACAAGAAGACCAGAGACAGATGTTCATGTGAAACAGGTCACTTGCAGGAATAAACAGGAAGCAGAATAAACAGTTCCACTGAGATGGTCAAAAGCTCCTAAGGAAGTTTCCATTCTCACCGACCGAAGAGACTAATTCACATCACTGCTTCAGAAGATGTCATAGTCTTTAATTTGGTATGGGAATTAAGATACAGGAGTTGGCTTTTCCTCTCAATCTCAGTGAAGGATGTTCTGTCTAGCAGAACAGTAAGGAGGCGGAACTCAGGAGGGAACAGGAATAACTGAACTCACACTCTGAAGTGAAACACGGGTGTTTGCATGGGGCTGTGGCCTATGGTAAAAGGTGCATGCTCTGGTAACAGCAATTCATTTTACTAAGAAGCAACATGAAACACGCTGGGACAAATGGGTTGGCTCTCCCCTTACTGAACAAGATGTACACAGATCCCACTAAGAAATCTGAACTCGTGTACTCTACCTTCTATTTTCAATCTCTCAGCCAGTTCTCTCCATTGAGCAAGCTTTCCCAGGGGCTCTGGGACAGCCCTTGCTAGCACCTCCAAGTTGGCCTCCTGATATTGAAGGATCTCAAAGGCACTGTGGAGAACAAAAGTTTTTTACGGCAGGAAGGAGTCACTTGCAGAAGACAGATTTACATATGTTCCCAGCTCAATGTTGTAAAGATCTCAGCATAAGCCAGAACAATTCTCAGCATAAGCCAAGCTCACCTCCCTAATAGCTCCTCTCAGTACAAAGAGCTGTTAAACTCTATGAGAAGAACAGCAAGACAGAAGGGATGAAGTAAGAGCATCGGGGAACCTTTCATGCAGACTGAGTCAGCCAGGTGTTAGTCACGGATTTAAAACAACAGAGAAGGTGAGATAAAGGATGGGTAAGAGAAGCCAAGGGCCTTTGTGTGCAACAACAGCTACCATCTGACACTAGCCTGAAATCAATCACTGCTTTCACAAGCTTTCAGCAAAGTAGCAACCCATGCAGCACAGTCACTGCTTGGTGACAGTCTCAGCAAGGGTACAAAGATCTGATTGGGCCGGTGGAACACCCCCTTGCTCTGTCAGCATCAGGAAAAGAGGCACAGCAGAACCACAATCACACTTACTCTACAGGCAAACATCCAATGTCTGTCCCCTGCAAGTGATAAAGCTGGAATCTTGGGAGTACCAATGGGTTCAGGAAGGATGGATAAATGCAGTGAAATGAGGCTGATGTGCTAAAGCAAGCATAGGTCAGACCAGAAAGCTGCAGCTGTAACCGTTACCTGACTGGTGACCTTCGACCACTACTGATGGGAACTTCTGGTAGTAACTGGGACCATTTGGATATGCTGAACTCGACAGATTTTAGTGTTGCAATTCCATCCTGTAAAGCAGCTCTCATCTTAACCGCCTGTTCGTATCGCTGCTGTGAAACACACCCAGCTTCTTCAAAACCTGCAGAGACAGATGGCATATGAGGCAGAAGGGTACAGCCAGGCAAGACTGCTCACTGCCAGAGCTGCGCGGCACAGCACCTCTGTGCGTGAGCCTGGCGTCGGCATTGTCAGGCCGGAGCGACATGCGGAACTCCACGCGGCTGGTGAACATCCGGTATGGCTCGCTGGTGCCCAGAGTGGTAAGGTCATCGATCAGGACACCAATGTAGCCTTCAGTGCGACTGACAATGAAAGGGGGCTTGCCATGAACCCGCAGGCAAGCGTTGATGCCGGCAATCACACCCTAGGCAGACAGAAAACAAAGCAAAGAACATTTGTTGGTCTCTTCGTGGTTAAGATACCAGCACATCTGCCTCCAAGGACTTGTGTCAAACTGTACCCTGTGCTAGTAACCTAGGCAGTTTGTTTCAGGTTGTATGACGGGTGTTTGAAGGGCTCTTGGCCCCTGCTGACATGACCGGAGGCAAATCCTGCATGTGTTTGATTATTCCCATCCAGCAGAGTCCCCATGCTGAAACATCTGACGGTGCTGCCAATGACTTTCCCTCCTTGGTAGCAGCAACCATAGATACTAAAAGGGAAACTGTCTGGGCAAGTCTGGAGTCAGGGTGAGCAATGTAGAACACCTCATGAGCACAAGCTGGGCTTAGCAAAGACAAATGCCAAGGCAAACCCCCTGTCTGAGTGGGGAGTAAACACGATCACGTTCACTCACCTGAGCTGCAGCTTCTTCATAGCCTGTCGTGCCATTTATCTGGCCCGCGAAGAAGAGGCGCTGAACAAGACGAGACTCGAGAGAAGCAGTCAGCTGACGGGGATCTAGAAAATCATACTGCACCCCATAGCCTATGGCGAACAGAAGGACAGATCTTAGGGAAGGACTGACTTGGAGCATCCCTATTTATCACCAGAGGCAACTGGTGGGACAGAACGACTTCTGTCATCAACTTTTTATTTACGATTTAAAAAACAGCAAAGGAAAAATCCCTGCAGCCAAGAATTAAATTTCGTTTCTCGTTTGTTTTGTTTTGCTATGCTCTAAACAAAAGCTGGTTTTTATTAACTGGCAACCAATATGACAAAAAGATTAAGAACTATTCACCCCCCTCACCTGGCTGTAATATTTTGGCTTTTTCCAAGCCTGGGATGGATTTGATCACCTGCTCCTGCAGCTCAGGTGGCAGTGTCATCGATGTGCCTTGGGGGTAAATGACATTGGACTCCAAGCCTTCAGGCTCCAGCCACACCTGATGTTCTCTGTTTGGGAAGCGCAGAACCTTTGATTCAAGAGAGGGACAGTACCTGCAACAGTAAACAGCCGTGAGCACCACCTGACACGAGAAAAAGCAGGGCAGACACGCAGTTTCAGACAGTTTGCCAGCTCGTGCCATCGAGAGCCTCGTGTGATGGCACATACTTACCGTGGGCCCCTTGTTGTCTCCCTGATATGGTTGTTCAGATGGAGGTTATCTTGGATAATTTGCTGGGCTTTCAGGGTAGTGCGAGTCAAGTAACACGACAGCTGATCTTCTGGCTGAAAGAGGCAAAAGCTCACTTTAACTTAATCCAGTCACAGCTCAGAGAATCTCAAACAGGGCTTTTCTTGGCTCTCACTTCCTGGAGACAAGGGTAGTGCTGGCATACCCACTATACAGACAGAACATGAGCCATCAGAGAGTTTGAGCAACGTGCCAAAAAGCAGACCAAGAACAGAACTTGATAGTTGAGAATTCAAGTTCTATGTGTTCCTAATTACAGCATGGGTATTCCTACTAAAACAATGTATTTTATCAGAGCATTCAGATTAACCACGGGAATTCACAGCTCTGAAGAAAGAGAAGTGCTGACCCTACAGCACACAGGACATGACAGGAGGCAGAAGAAATCTCACAAAACCTTGCCATTAACATGGAAAATTCAAGGTCTGGAAAAAATGACATCTTATAAACTATTTCACTTTTTTTTTTTTTTCCAGAAAAATAAGTTACCAGACTCACATTCAAAATAGTATTAATGTTGCACCTCAACTCCTTAAAACCTTTCCTAAGCATAACAAGGGCATTAAGTGGTATTACTTTTGTCCTTATCCCAATTATAATAGGTTTCTGCAATTCCTATATGCGCTCTAGGGCAAATTAACTCCTCATACTTAATTCTGTGCTCTTTAACTACACCATGTAGGAATATAATCAATTTTCCAAGTTTTTCTGGTATCACATTTCACGTAATTATGACTCTAAAAGTAAAGAGGAAAAAGGTTCTCCCTTTGCACCGAGACTCCTCAGAAACAATGCCTTCAGTACGAACCCAGCCCAGCTCCCCTTCCCAGACAGCCCCATGGCTGATTCCAAGCATGACAATCTCACTTCACTCTGTGTGTATCTGACATGTGCTATCCCACCTTGATCCACACGGCCTTGCTGAGGAAGCTGAACGGCACAGGAGGATTGTCAGGTCTATGCTCCTTCAGACCACTGAAATCAATCGTGTCTTTGGCAAGTCGGGGCGGCGTCCCAGTCTTCAGCCTGCCCACAGCAAATCCCAGTTCCTCCAGAGTCTGAGCCAGCCCAATGGCTGGCTGGTCCCCTAGCCGCCCAGCCGGGTGCATCTCCAGTCCGATGAGGACCATACCCCTCAGAAATGTACCAGTGGTCAGGATAACACTCCCAGCATGTACAGTGCTCCCATCCCCTGAAACAGCAAGTTTTCAGAGATGCACATATTTTAGTAACAACAAAGCCCTGGTATTCTGGCTCTTCGTTCTAAAACTAGACCAACAGTAATCACTGAGGGTTTAATCCATCTTACAGTATTCAGCACAACCAGCATTTCAATAATAAAAGCATTAACAGTCATAACTGCAATAAGCAGCACAAAGTTATTCCTGTACTTCCCAAAGGATGTTACCCCTAACACAGATAATCCATTCTTGAAAAAAAAATCCTGTCCAGGCTGTTATTTCAGAAAGGTGTTTATTAGAGTGGCAAGGGGCAACACAGCATAAATGTGTGAGTGATAGAATAGCACTGCCTCCTAACACTGTTAGCAGCCCATGCCACTTAGCAAATACAGCATGGAAACACAGCATGGAATTCTATCATGAAGAAAATTAAACTTATGTGACCTCCCAATAGAGAGACCATGGTTGGAACGTCATGTCTGGTTCTGGGCTCCCCAGTTGAAGAGAGACAAAGGACCACTGGGGAAAGTCCAGTGAAGGGCTACAAGGATGATGGGGGCCTGGAGCATCTCTCATACAAGGAAAGGCTGAGAGAGCTGGGTCTGTTTAGCCTGGAGAACGCTGAGCAGGGCTCTCATCAACGCTTATAAATATCTAAAGGGTAGATTCCAAGAGAAAGATACTCTTTCCAATGGCACCCAGTTACAGAACAAGGGGCAACAGGCACAAACTGGAGCACAGGAGGCTCCATCTCAATATAAGGAAAAACTCCTTCACTTTGAAGGTGACAGAGCACTGGCACAGTCTGCCCAGAGAGGCTGTGGAGTCTCCTTCTCTGGAGATATTAAAAAATCCTGTGCAACCTGCAGTAGTGATCCTGCTTGAGCAGAGGGTTGAACTAGATCATCTCCAGAGGGCCCTTCCAAGCCCTATTGTTCTGTGATACTGTGCATATCCTATCAGTGCAGGTATGTTTTTCCTCCTATTACACATACTAACCTAGTTTTGTTCACAGTCAGCCTAAATCACCTCCATCAGCTAATTCCCCTTTCTCACCATCCATCAGAAATGTCAACCCCAAAGGCTGCTCTTAAGAGTACAGTAACTGAAAGCACTCACCAAGTTACCAAGTGCACATACCCAGAATGACTCCTGTGACTTTGCATTTTCCAGGATGGTCTGGTTCTGGCTCTGTCAAGAGAAGATCCTCCACAGATGCCTCACGAACTGTCAACAGTGGTGTGTTAAGGATTTCTTTCTGTCACGAAAGGAGTTACTGCAAAAATCTAGGAAGTTCTGAGACACGTGGGCAGTCCCAAAACCTGCTGATTTCCCAAACATCTGTCGCCCTCTTCCCTTTTCCATTCCTATCGGGTCACTTGGCAGACACTCAGTTACTCTACTATCCCGATCTACCCACTAAAACTTTCAATTCAGAAATAAAAGTTTAAGCTCAAAAGAAACTATTTAGTCAAAAAATAAGACTCTAGAGAATTTTTAAAACTATGCTGAGGTCCAAAAACTTACACTCAACTAAAAGTACTACACAGAAAGGTGTCCAGATTTTACAGGAAAACACTAAAACCAAAATGCCCCCAATCATCCTCAGTACTTTACCTTAACACTTCAGATTTGAGTAATTAACTGTAATACTACAGCACACAAACAATCCCGTGATTTTGAACTAGACAGCAGCTTCAAGAGCCGCCAGACCGTGCATGTGGATATCCCCATAGGTGGTTAATTCATCCTTAACCAGGCTAACCCCAGGGACACTCACTCTCCCGTTCCCGAGCTGATGGCCTCTAACCCCACTCCGTCTCGGCTGGGGGGAATGCGGAAGCCGGTTGCCCTCTGGGCGCCGGGTAGGGGGACAGAGAGGGGCCGAGGACACGCCGCCCAGCCGGCCCGCTCCCCCGCCGAGCGCCCGTCCGAGCACACAGCTCCGGCCGCAGGACAGCCGCGTCCCGCCCCTGCACTCCCGGCCGCGTCCTTCCAGGCACCGTCCTATGGCTGCACAAAGCCAAACTTAACTCGTAATCGTCCCTGCACGGGAAGAGGGGCGCTCGGCCTCCACTGCGCGCCCGCCTGGCAACCCCCGGTTCTCACCTGCATGTTCTCCTTGTAGCGGCCCCGGTCGATCTGTGCGCGGAGGCCCCACACCGCCGGGCCCTTGCAGCGGTTCAGCACTTTGTAGTGCACGCCGGAGCGGTCGCAGACCCGGCCGCACAGCCCGTCCAGGGCGTCCACTTCTCTCATGAGGTGCCCCTTCCCGATGCCACCGAAGGAGGGATTGCAGGACATCTCCCCTAGGGAGCAGGCACACGGACACCCCTCACCACCGCCGCCCAAAGCTCCCGCAACCTCGCCGGCTTAGGGCCGCTCCGCACGCTGGGGAGCCCCAAAGGCGCCCGCGGGAAACGGGCCCGGCCCGGACTGTGGCGTGGGGCCCG
>VZTU01006444.1:82656-315492 GCA_013400835.1 Zapornia atra | reverse complement strand
TGCCCGAGGCGAGAGGCGGGAACGCGCCTCCTGGAGAGCCGCAATTACTGTTCCGCGGCTGCGGAGAGGGAACGGAGGCTATGGACGGCGCTGGCGGCAGAGGGGAGCGGGGCAGGCGGGGGACGCGGGGGGCGCGGTCCGTAGCCGCGCGAGGCCGGGTCGCGGCGACGGGAGCAGCCCGCAGCCCCTCGCCGGACCGGGGCGCGGTGGGCAGCCCGGATGGCAACACGACTTCTCGGGCGCCGCGGAGGAACGGATCCACCGCTGGACGCGGCCGCCCAGCGCAGAGAGCTCCCTCCGTCAGGAGCCTGCCGGCAGGTCCGGCAGCTCCTCCGGGCAAGGCACCGGACGCCAGGACGCCAGCTGTGCGGAGGCCGGCGGGGCCGGCAGCGGACGGCGGAAAGAACCCCTCCGCTCCTCCGAGCAAGGCACCGGCTGCCAGAACGGCCGTTGTGCGGAGGNGGCCCGGCGGGCTCCCCGCAGCATTGTCTCCCACCCCGGCCTCGCACGGCCACGACCCGACCCGAGCATCCCCCCCCGTCGATACCGATGGTGCTGATCTTGTGCGTGAGCAGCAGAGTGCGGGCCCCGCCACGAGCGGCCGCCGCCGCCGCCTCTGTGCCCGCATGGCCTCCACCGATCACCACCACCTCGTATCGCGGTGGTGGTGCCGCCGCCGCTCCAACCCCGCTGCTCGCCCGGCAGTACCCAGGCCGCGGCGCCGGGAGGAGCAGCAGGCGGCGCCACTTGCCGCGCAGCAACATGGCGTCAGAGCAGGGCCGCGGGCAGGGTCGGAAGCATGGGGCGGGCCAGCCGCCGCGCCTCCTCTGTCCCGGGCTGGGAGGAGCGAAGCCGTAGGGGCGGCAACGGAGGGCTGGGGAGGAGCGTTCCATTCCCGCGCACAGGCTGGGCCGCCCAGTGACGGGAAAGCGCTCCCAGGGGATGGGAGAGATGAAGGGAGGAGGCGGGCGAGCGGGCAGCTGCGCCCCAGGGATGGCCCAACCCAGCGTGTCTCCCGCAGGTTTCCCGCGCTCGGGCTGTGGGGCAGAGCGGAGCAGCTCCAGCTCTGGGGCTTGGCGCTGCTCTCCCGGCGGGGGGTTTCGTTTCCTTGTTGGAGGCGCGCTGCCTGGAAGAGGAACTTGCCCGAGGCGAGAGGCGGGAACGCGCCTCCTGGAGAGCCGCAATTACTGTTCCGCGGCTGCGGAGAGGGAACGGAGGCTATGGACGGCGCTGGCGGCAGAGGGGAGCGGGNGGCACCGGACGCCAGGACGCCAGCTGTGCGGAGGCCGGCGGGGCCGGCAGCGGACGGCGGAAAGAACCCCTCCGCTCCTCCGAGCAAGGCACCGGCTGCCAGAACGGCCGTTGTGCGGAGGCGAACGGCGGTGCCCGACGGGACGGTGGCCGTCCCCACGGCCGTCGGCCAGCTCCCGCCGGCAGCGGGCGCCCTGCGCCTCCGGGATGTGGTGTCGCGGCTCAGCCTGTGCCGCAAGGACGTATCCGACGCGTCGGATCTGGTGAACCGTGTCGTCTCGTACTTGATCCCGGCCATCCGGAGCACGGGCGGCACCTTCAGCTCCATCAAGCGGCTGGGCGCCGGCAGCTACTATGAGCGCGTCAAGGTGGGTACGGGGGAGACGTGCTGGGCTGCAGCCGTCCCGGCGCCGGTAGCGCCTCGCCCGCCCGGGGTGGGGGGCGGGTTTGTGGGTGCCCGACGGGCGGGATGCACCCCAGGGACCAGGCCGGGTCCCGGGTCGGCGCCGCAGCATAGCCGGGGTGGAACGGGATGCAGGTGGGGCTCTGGAGCCCAGCAAACGGTGAGGGAGGCGCCCGGCTCCTGCCGCCCGAGAACAGCTCTAAGCTTCTCCTTCCCAACGGGAAGGGGCGTTAATTGTAGTTAACTAACTACAATTAATTAAGAAATAGCTAACCTACTGAAAACTGAAAGTATGTGCATTTAGTAATAGACGCTTCCTGAAGGGGACTCGTTTTAAAGCTGCAGCAAGCCCCTGTCCTTGCACAGCACGCAGGTAAGCCGGGTGCAACCAGGCGACGCGTCGATAGTGCAGTGTATGAAAGGCTCCGTGCTAGTTTTGAGCTTTGGTGGGTTTTTTCTTCTTTAGCTCTGCCCCGCCTCCCTTCTCCCCCTCCCCCCGCCCCCCCCCAAAAGCGGGAGAAATAGCAATACTTGTTTTCTAGGTCCAGCTTAGTCTGAGACAAAAGTCAAACATGAGACACTTCTTTAATTAAAAAGCTGCACTGCTACGCCTGAAGTATTTTTTTCCTCACAGATAGTTCCTACATGCAAAAGGATGACCAAGATCAGCATTTATGCATTGCTCCAAACAGCTTAAGATCATTGTAACTCTTAAAAATCAGTAAACTGGAAAGCTGTCAACTGAATTGCTGGCAGTAAACCGCTCTTCTCCACTGAAACGCACAGCAACCTTGCTACACAAATCCACAGGGATAAGGTCGTATTTCACACCAGACATGGGAAGTAGACCAACACATTTGTACACAAAACTGCAGCAGGTATAAAAACCTGACGAGAATAGAACCTCAGTTGCACACTGACTATTGTATCGCATATTTTGCAGATATCTGAACCAAATGAGTTTGACATAATGCTTCTAATGCCTGTTTCAAGACTTCAGCTGGATGAATGTGATGACACTGGAGCCTATTATTATCTAACATTCAAAAGAAATCCAAAAGAAAAGTATTTGCTTAAGTTTGTAGATGAAGAAGGAAAATTATCAGCCTTTCAAATTCTTCAGTCACTAAGAGAAATTATTAAACAAGAAGTAAAAAAAATTCAAAGTAAGTACCGACAGAGCAAGCTTCACCTAAGAACTCTGCTAAGCTAAAAACTCAGTTACGCTGTGCATAAGCATTGCCCTGTTGCTGGATGTGATGCCCCTCCAGCCAACTCTACATGGCGATGTAGCTATAACCATAACTCCTCCTGCCCCGGTATCTTAAGTTTGCTCTTGTGCTAGGAATCACCACAAACACAGCAGAGCTAATCATAATATGCAGTTAACCCACTGCTCCACTATGCAGTCTTCCTTCCACATGAATATAGTAAATATAAGGGTTCTTCTGTTGCATGCTTGGTACTTCCTCCACGACCTATGTATTTTGAATCTGCCTGCCATACACAGAGCACCATTTGCTGAACTGTAGCAAAAGGAACAGCTTTATTTTATACACTGCCTAATATTTTCTATCAGCCTCTACAGAGGATGCATCCCCTTTTAGGGTGCTCTGCTTCTGAAAGCTTTGGGGAAAAATTGCCATTGTCATTGTTTCCAATAGTGAAGCAGTTAATTTGAAAACATTACTGTATTTCAGATTCTGTAGACATAGTAAATCAAGCAAACACAGCAGTTTGAGAAGAGTGTTCTTTAATTCGTAGAACTCCTCAACAGGCCTTCTTAATGTTTTGTTTAAAATCGATATCCTGTCCTGAACCCAGGTATTTTTTTTTGGATTATAAATTCCTCTTGAGTAAAAACCTTAACCTTCTACAAAAGAAGTTCCTAAATCAACATATATCATTTTTTTTTATGTCTGTTACTAGATATGGAAGTATCTGTAAAAAGGAAAAAGGTTGGAAGCCCTGCAATAACTCTTCAGATCAAACATCCCCCGGGGGACATATCAGTGGACATCATCCTGACTTTGGAAGTTCAGCAGAGCTGGCCCCCCAGCACAGCGGATGGTCTCAGAGTTGAACAGTGGCTGGGAACAAAAGTTAGGTTGAAATGCAGAAATGAATCAATTTATTTAGTAGCAAAACAGAACAAGAAAGAAAAGGTTCTAAAAGGTACTGTAAATACTGCCAATAAGTCTTTGGTTACAAAATATCTTCTCTACATCTTGATCACTTACAAGTGCTATAAAAAGGGTATCCAGATTCAGTTCTGTTTTCTGCCTTCAAAATACAGATCTTTATCTTATCCTGGATATATCCAGACCAAAGAAAACTGAAAACCCTCTTTAAAACATCCTATCTGTGACACTCCTTTGTCCTGTGCTGAAATCTAAAGACAAAATGCTCTCCCAGGCTTCATACTAACCATTCCTGAGAGCATTATATTGCCTCTACAGCGTCCTTCCCTGTGCTAATACTGTAGCTAACAGCAACATCCACTCCTTTGCTTTGTAAGAAAAATAAATAATGTAGAAATTCCAGGAACACTCCTATAAACTGTGTCATTCACACAGGTTACCTACTCCTGCAGGAAGGAAACTCGGTACTTTTCTAGCAAGACACACTGTTTCTCACTGAACTCTGGTCTGGCAACAACATGGTTTCTTTTCTCTCCAGACCACTGTCACACCAAGACTACTTCAGTCTGCAGAAACATCCTGACTTGTCATTGCATGAGAGCTGAGAATTTCAGCAAAGATAGATCAGGCAATCTTGTTTGGTTTGTGGTTTGTTTTGTTTTTTTTAATTAGTGAGTCCATTGTGACAACACCAAACAAATCACGACTGCTCTACTGGCTATCTCTTCCTGTGACAATTAAATGCAAAGAGTAACAGAACCAAACAGGTAGGGAAACAGTTGAATTTGTGTAAGAAAGACGAAAGTGGTTGCTGGTGTTTTAAACACAGAGTTGGGCTGTGTTAATCATTGTTCTCAGAAACATCATCAGAGAAGCAAAAATAAAGCATGGCCACCTGAGATGCACTCACAAGCCTGTTACTTGCACAGAGAAACTGAAACCAATGGATATTTTTAATTTCAAAAGCAGAATAGTTATGCAGTAAGATTAACAATACGTAACGAATTCAAAAGTCACAGGTTTCTAGTAGTGCAATTCCCCAAATCACATTCAACAAGTGTAGGAAAGTTCAGAATTAAGTTTAAAGTAAAGCCAAACATCCTTGAGAATATAGTAAGTATCCAACTATGTCCCATATTAGTACCATTCTAATTGCCTTTGGGTGGAACAGGTGGGTAAGTAAGGAGAAATTTGTTAATTGCAGTCCCTGAAATACCATGTCTGTTTTGGTTTTTTTTTTCTGAAGTGCAAAGAACTTGCTGGCAGTTAAATCAATTATAAAGCATCTTTGCTTTTTACCTAGTTACAGATAGTGGTGCTGTGTAAATATTTCACAATCTTTTACTTGACTCTAGGAAACACCTGGCGACTCTCTTTCTCCCATATTGAGAAGGATATACTGAAGAACCATGGCAGCTCAAAGACGTGCTGCGAATCCGATGGACCAAAGTGCTGTAGGTTGGTATCTCAGATGACTATGTTACTGGAAGCCTGCGTGAGCCATAGTACTGTCTGGCACTGCATCAGTAACATTAAGAATCTGATCTAAGGCCTAATTACTCATAATACAGAGCAGGAATAGGGCTTTTAAGCATTGCTGTCCTAGAGCCGTACCACATTGTATGCACTTGCCAAACGCCTGACTTGCACTTCTTCGAGAGGTGGAAATGAGCCAGACTTCAGGCTTACACTCCAGACTTGCCTTAGAAATCAAGATTTGACTTGTTAAATCTTTCCTAGCCCTATTTAGAGGAACTAGCTTGTAAGTCTGATGGCTCAGCTTTATGAGCTTTGGGAACAAGATTACACTTGAGACCACGGAAATTTCTAAAATTTAAGAACTATGTGGAAAGCACCTAATACATTCTTATTTACTTAACAGGAAAGCTTGTCTCAAGCTTCTTAAGTATCTTCTAGAGAAGCTTAAACAGGATCATACCAAAGAGTTGGAAAAAATCTGCTCATACCATGTCAAAACTGCTTTTTTCAACTCGTGCGTGAAGTGGCCAAACGACAGAGACTGGCACTGGGAAGACCTGGATTACTGTTTTCAGAGATATGTGGGCTATTTTCTAGACTGCCTGAAAACTGCTCAGCTCCCGCACTTTTTTATTCCCAAGTACAACCTGCTCGGTCAGGAAGATAAAGTGAGCAGTCATTTCCTTTTAAGAAAAATAAACTATGAATTGAACAACGGGTTCCCAATATTTCAGGAGAGGTAAGAACATTGTTTACAGTAGCTATCATGCGTATTTACATATTTAAAGCCAAACGTTCTGCACCTTAAGTTACTCCTCAGGAGTCTGATAGTGCAAAAAACAAACAAAAAAATATTATCAGGAAGATGAAGAGAAAATTGTACATTTCAGTCACACCGCTTATACATAACCCTTAAAAGAAATAGGATGTTTTAAGAAAAGTTTATTTTCCCTATCTAAATGTGGGCGTCACCCACAAAGTATCTTCTAGGTATACCAAAAAAAACCCTAGGAGAATATACAATAGTTAATTTCCCACATGTAATTTCTGTGATTCCAAATACGACAAGATCAACTGCAGAACATCTAAAATACACTCCTGCTTTCCAAAGTAAAAAGAGTCACTGGAGTTGCTCTGACAAAATAAACCAGAACAACTTCCTCCAGATCAAGGGGGTGGATGAAGATGTTCTGCAGAGGACAAGTACCAGCACCAGTGAGCAGAGAGAGAATATGGTATCAAAACAATACAAGGTTCCTGAAGTAACTTTTCGGAGTCTTCAGAATTGCTTTGGAAATGAAACCTTTTCATTGGACTTTGAATGGGAAGCGATTGCTATCTAATGTGCTGCAACAGAGTGAAACTTACTGTGCCAGTGAGCATGTGTGTGATGAATCCTGGAGAAAGAAATGAATCTGCAACCCACATCAAGGAGAAAGAGTATCAAAACCAAAATTCCTGGAATCAGAATTCAGCCTAATTTTTCTTCTGTTGAAGATGAACTTTTGTGTTAGGAAGAAAGAATAACTGTGGTATTTCCTATTACAAAAACTCTGCAGGTGATAAACACACAGCATTTGCAAACTGCTAGGCTGTATGTAGGTATATATTTTGATTTTTCCTAAAAGAAGCCATGGGAAATCCATATTTTTATCCTTTCTGAAGGTAAAAAAACCCTACTGCCTTAAATAGTGCCCGTATTTCACTTCAATTATGAGCAAATAAAAAAAAGGAGGCCAGAAGGACATTTACAGTAATTTTACTGAAAGATTCTAATCTTGGTTTATTATATTTTCACTTACTCATATGACACATGAGTAACAGAATTTCAGACCGAACATCCAGTGAAAGATTAGCTCCTCATTTCACTTCCAAAGACTGAAACCATACCCCGTTATCATTAGGAGTTGGTGTGACAGAACCTGACAATGAAATGTAAAATTTGAAATCAACTTTATCTGAAATAAAAGGTGATCTTCAAATGTCTTTTTTTTTTTTTCTCTCCATGACTTTGTTAACCTTGCTCTAGAAAACTGTTTTTCTTCCTTAAGCTAGAAAATTACATCCATGGGAACAAAAGTAGAAGCTGTTTTTCTTCCAGCTAGCCACAAACACCTATTTCTGTTAGGCTCTCCTCTGTTAGGAGGAAATGCAGACTTCTCTCAAAAAATGCTTGACACAAGCCCTAACAAAAATTACTTTCAAAGTTACGTTTTAAAATAAAAAGAAAGAAACCCCACAACGAAACCCTTTGCACTTCAGTAAACATCAGTTATTGTGAGAAGTGGGTTTTGGCTAAATTAGCCTTAGAAACACTTGTGCTTGCAGTAGTTTGAAGCCACACTGATAAAAACCGCTTCCATTCGCTAACCCAGCTCTCTGAAAATGGAAAAATTCTCTTTCACATTTTTTTAAATCTTAACACTGCATTTTAACTAAAAAAAAAAACCCCAACAAACCCCAAACCCAACCAAAACACCCAGACACCAAACAAATCTGTAAGATTTAACCAGTAGATAACAGCTTTAGAAGTTACACAAGAAAAAAAAAGCATATTAATTTTTCTTAAATGAAAATAGTGTCCAAGCACAAAACTAGTTTTCTATATAAAGTCAATACAGATTTCTTTTCTAAGCCACTTTTGGGGATTTTATTTAACTGTGACAGGTACAGAAAACACTCAGCTGAGAAAAGAAACTTCTAAATTCAAGCCCATAGATATTAATGCTTGACTATAAATCACTCCATTTCAGAAGCTTCAAAGGATTAGTACTTTTGAGGAATTTCTGTAAGGTCTTCGTATATCCTTTTCACTTTCTTTTCTGATTTGAAATTGTTTGTATCTTTCTGCCATTGCAATAAGCGCGTTGGGAACTACCTGACAAGAAAGCAGCACAAGAACAAGGTCAGTTTAAAATAGATCTAAACTATTAATTTGGGTGTACCCAAACTTGATTTATCTATCTGTCTCCTGTCTCTTCAGTTAAGATATACAGAGAAATCCCTTTTACATAAGATTACACTGAACTACACTGAAAAATAATCTGCACAGTGTCCCTGGACTTCCAATTACGTATGTATGCTAGTATCACCATATCTGATGATGACATATAACCAGCTAATTAAAGCATTAGTACTGCAGACAGAAATAGATCTTTCAGCGATAATGAACAGCTGGAAGAAGTGTCCGATGTCACACTACATACATGTGTTTGAATGTTACATTATTATGACTGACATTAAATGCCTTCTGCAAGCTTTCTGAAGAGAAACTGTAGTGCTTAAAGAAAGCATTGCCATAGGAAGGGTTCTCACGTGGATAAACAAGACTAAAAGACAAGGGAAGGAGTGCAGGACAACAGTCAGTTGGGTTTTTCCAATTGGGAGGTTTGGTTTTTCCTTTGGTAGCGTTTTTTCCCCCCACCTTCCTCCTTCAAAAGCATCTTACGAGGTTTGCAGTAAGTGGCATAACATCTTTCAAAGAAGAGCCGTAAAACAGAAGATATAGGTGACGTTCCAATTCAGGGCTTAAAGTCTGAATAAGTATCCACAACAACAACTGCAGGTCTTAGGTAAAAAGCAATTAAGTTTGCATTCATCAAGCTCCAATTCCCCAAGTTAATAACAAACAAACAAAACCCCACCAAAAATCAACTCAGGTCAGGGTATAGACTAGGAGTTCACTATAAATCAGAAAAACTGTTTCTTGCCACAAGAAGAAGCTGTAATGTAATTGTCACTGTTTTTTTAGACATGGTAGCAAGAAAACAAAAAAAAAGTGTTTCTTTAAAATAAACAAATCCCATTCCAGTCCTGTTTCCCATACTATTTACAAACCTCTGTAAGAAAGACAGCTTGGAAAAGTATAGCTTGGAATAGTACTGGCAGATATCTCAACTTCCAGACATAATAAACTTATAAATAGTTGAACTTCCTCCAATACAAATATTGTTAATATTTACACCGTTAAACAAGATCACTGGCACACATGTCCAGAAGTGAAACACAAATGGAATAAAACACTGTGAAATAAAGACCCTGTTATTCCTCTGCAGACCTCTACATGTGTGTAGGTTGGCTACTTTTTCTCGGGACGTAGAAGGCTTTGATTAAAGTTTCTGGTTCTTTCTGGAACTCACCTCTAAGGGGAAGCATAGCTAACAATATCGAGGACACATAGGTAGCCATTTTTGCCCAAAACACTGCAAACACTCACCAAGAGGGGTCTAAGTCAGCTTAGACCTTCCTGAACGGTTTCAGGTCATAACACAGAACCAATGTAAAGCTTACCCAGAAAGAAGTATTCTTACTTGGTTTGCTCTTTCCAGAATTTGAATCAGCTCAGACGCAACCTTCCAATCATTCTTAGTGACAAGCGTTACTGCCTCCCCAGTACGTCTAAACAAAGAATGAAATAACTGTTGGTCTCCAATACAACTGCTGCTGAGCTTTTCTTACTGGCCTATGCAGTAATAAATTGTAGGTACAGGCAGTATAATTGAACGGAAAGATAAAACTGGCTTGAGTATTTACTACACACACGTCAGGAAGCAACTCTTCCTAAAGATCAGAATATGATGATTCATCTCAAATGGAGCAAAGGAGCAACTAATTTAGACTTTTAGACAATAAACCTAGCATAAAGACAACATATTTAAGTATAAAGGGACATTAGGTTCATTTCATAATTAAAATAAACACATCTACAAGGGGAAAAAAAACCCCAAAAAACCCCTCACACTTGTGGCAACCTAGGTAAACAGCATTCAAATATCCTAACCATATCCTGTTATGATAGGCTGAAAACTTTGAATTTATCAATGGGGTTTTTTTATCCTAATGGGCTGCCTGGTTAACTGAACAGCTTAGGAACTCTCAGAGAGACAAACAAGGAAGTGATATTTCAGAACATCTACACAGAAGTTGTTCTGAACTGCAATTCATCCCCACATCTAAACCATCTCTCAAACATCGCATATTCCCATCCATTTCAATGAAGTAACAGAAAAGTGGAAAACTTGCTAGCCTTAAACTTAAGACTGAATTAATTTCAAAAGATAAAAGTGGTGTGTTACTATCTAAAACAAACTTTGATAGAGAGTCTTCACTCCCCACTCCACATGACCTTTAGGCGTAACAAGGTCAAGGGCAACACCTGTGCAGCACATAAAATATTGGCAATATATCACTATTTTCTTGTGAGCACTTACCCTGCTCTTCCAGTGCGACCTATTCTATGAACATATTCTTCGATGTTGCGAGGGAAGTCAAAGTTAAAAACATGAGTAATATCATGCACATCAAGGCCACGGGACGCTAAGTCAGTAGCTACCAGTATTCTGACTTTGCCTAAAATAAGTGCAACAGAAAGAAAATGGAAATTGATGGAATAAATATACACTCCAGTCTATCGGTTTTCTAGCATATAATGCCCTTATTCTTAACACACAAAAGGAAAAACTTGCTTGTTGCATGTCCCATTGCATTAGTTTCAAGCACAAGGTGGTAAGTAAGCACTCAATATGTCATCCGACTATTGTATTGCAAATATAGAACAGGAGGTGCAGGAGAACCAAGAAACATGCCCAGTTGCTATATAGAGTGTGAAGAGAACACAAACTTCAACTATACTCTCAACTGGCATTCTTATTGCAGGACTACTCTTTGTTTTATTAGCGTGTGACCACATAACCCCGAAGTATAAACCTACAGCATGGTCATGAGCAGAACTCTTTCAGTGACAGCACCGTCATTTCACAGAATTACGAGGTTGGAAAAGACCTTTAAGATCATCAAGTCCAACTGTTCTTGTCCTATGCTAAACCATATCCCTAAGTACCTCATCTACTTTTTCAACACATCCAAAGGTGGTTACTCAACCCCCTCCCTGGGCAGCCTGTTCCAGGCCCTGACAACTCTTTCAGTGAAGAACTTTTGTCTAACATCTAATCTGACCCTGCCGTGGCGCAGCTTTGTGCCATTTCCCCTTGTTCTATCTCCTGTCACCTGGCTGAAGAGACCATCGCCCACCTCTCTACAACCTCCTTTCAGGTAGTTGTAGGCGGTGATAAGGTCTCCCCTCAGCCTCCTCTTCTCCAGGCTAAACATCCCCAGCTCCCTCAGCCCTTCCTCATATGATTTGCCCTCCAGCCCCTTCACCAGCCTGGTTGCCCTTCTCTGGACTCGCTCGAGGACCTCGATGTCCTTCTTGTGGTGAGGAGCCCAGAACTGGATACAGTACTCGAGGTGCGGCCTCACCAATGCTGAGTACAGGGGCACAATCACTTCCCTAGACCTACTGGCCACACTATTTCTGATATAAGCCAGATGCCATTGGCCTTCTTGGCCACCCACCTGGGCACACTGCTGACTCATATTCAGCCTGTAGTCAACCAACACCCCCAGGTCCTTCTCTGCCAGGCAGCTTCCTAGCTAGTCTCCCCCAAGCCTGTAGCGCTGCACGAGGTTGTTATGTCCCAAGTGCAGAACTCTACACTTGGCACTGTTAAACCTAATCCCACTGGTCTCTTTACCATTCTGGAGACTAACACAACTTTGACTTTAAATTACTTAAATTACTTAACTAGTAGGCATTCCAAATTTTATCTGTTTGGTTTTGGGGTGGGGTTTTTTTTGTAAAAATTAAAAGAAAGTAGACTCATAATTCAGAGCTCTAATGTTTTCATTTCTCTGTTACTGAAGAGACATGGTACTTACAAAAAGACAATGTTCTGCACACGACAAGCTTTAAAAACCTGGGCTACCAAACCAATACTTAGATACAAACATACCTTTCTTGAAGTCATCTAAAGCCTGCTCTCGATCATACTGTTCCCTGTTACCATGAAGGGTCTGTACTGGAATTCCTTGGAGACCTAAGTCACTTGCTAAGTCATCAGCTCTAGGATGAAATAAAACAATGATTCTTATTAATCTTAGATCCAAAAGATAACAAAGACAGACACATGCTCAAGGACAAAATCTTACCTATATAATCTGATATTTATTATAAAACAGTATAAAACTAAGACTATTCCCCACACAAACATTTGCTTTTATTTATGTATAAGAGAACTAACAGATGATTTTTGTGTTCTTCACTTTAAAAGCTCAGGTATGGTACAATGATCACCGCCTCCCTCCCTCCCCCCTCCCAAATTGTGTCTTGTACACACCAGCTGTATACGCAAGTAAACCATACATTGCATTATTATATCCCCAAGAGCCTTAACATCTACTGTAACTATGTGAAACAGAAACTTATCACCACAGCTCATGATATTGAAAAGGATATGAACTACCAGTTGGTCTGGAGGAATGAATGAATACTAAATAAACCAGAAACACTATTACTACTACCAGCACACTGTTGAATAGAGCTGTTATGCTTGGTAATTATTACGTGAACTAAGAAACGAGCCAGTATTTCTAAAAGAAAAAGTGAACAGATGTAATACTGGAAACTGATTACATACAGAAGTTTTTTCCCCACAAAAATGATGACTTTATCTTTTGGCTTCATAGAGTCAACGAAGTCCTGCATGAAAGCTTTCTTATCCTCCTCATCAATAACAACAACTCTCTGTTCTACTGTATTTACTGCCTGTTAAAGACCAAAACAGGATGTTAAGTAGAAATAGATCAGAATACTATTTTTTCTGTGAATTACCATATTATGATATTATAAAACTAGCAGCATACTACGCAAAACTATTTCAAACCCAAAATATCAGTTTGGAGTTCAAACAACACAGGCTTATTTGTTGTTTCTTAGGCACTTTAGGAGAACAGCAAAATTTATCTTTAAGCAGTTTGCCAAATCATATCTTTGCAGAGATTTAGAGGGCACAGATTAGCAGACTAGAGAGGTGAAATATTCCTATTATCAGTGAAGATCAGACTGAAGCACTTTACGTTAATCCAGAGCAATCTGGAACAATGCCAAGACTTGAAAGGACAAGCTTTTAAACAAGAAATGAACAGTCCTATCTAGTTCTTCCAACAAGAGTTTAGTTAAAACACCCAAACCAAACTTTACTCCACTGTATTTGAAGGCTGCCACACAACGTCTACAGTATACTACGTAAAATCTAGATGTTCTCATGGCAGTGCATCATAATCTTGTAGCAAGGGCTGAAGAATCAAATACACAAAAAGAGTCTCTCTCCACACGGGAGCTCCTCCCCCTGCCCAGGTCACCTCTTTAATTAAGAGAAGGTCCGGCAAGAGAGGAATGCAGTAGACAAGAGAGCTACAATAGCAGTTGTTATCTTTCATATTCTGATACTATCTTTGACAAGTAACGCCCTTTGACAAAAGCACAGTTCTGAAAAGAACAGATGAAAAGTACATCTTCCCCCTACTTCTACCTAAAAGTGCATTGGATTTTAAGTCTCCTCATTGCCTAGCATTAAACAGTAGAAGTGAAAAGAAAAACTTCATAATGTAGGATCTCCACATCCTGGTGCCATTTCCGTAAGCACATGGCACAGTGAAGTACAATACTCGAACTTCAATTTGATTGATACTTGTCACTGGCATCTTCTACTGAAGATTTAGGACTTCAAGATCTTGAGAAGAACAAAGTTCTTTTTCAACTGTTTTGGGTTTGGGGTTTTTTTTTTCCTTTTAGTTCTTTCCAAATTTTTAATGAAGCTTTGAAAAAATAATATGGAGCTGTTTTTTTAAGAAGTTTGTGTTGATTTTAAAGTTACATGCATTTACTTACCTATATAGTTACATGCAACTGTAGGTTCTTCTCCCAAAAAAAAAACCCCACCCCAAAAAAACAAACAACAAAACGCCCAACAACTTACTGCTAAGTCAAGAGTACCAACATATACAATCATAGGATTTTTCAAATAGGATTTTGCTAGGCGACGAACACCATCAGGCCAAGTAGCACTAGACAAGTGAAGAAGAAAACACAGACATAAGAACTGAGGACAGCATCTTCTCCGATTCACTCATTTCATCACAATCTTTCTTTTCTTTCTTATCTACCAGCGGAACACTTGAGTAAGCAATTAACAATACTGAGCTTATACATTATTTAGAAATAATCTTAAGTTATTAATAGCAGCACTCCAGCTTTAAAGATAAAAGGTTATTAGTACAGGCAACAGTTACGGAACCTTTGTAAGTAGTTTGAGAATATCTAATAAGCAAGCTTCCAGCTTATCTCAAACAACAGCAGCTCCAACACCAAGTCCAGTAACACACATTATTATCAGGATATTCTACTGGGCAGCTCCCGAAAGCTGCATAATTTCAGAATTAATCCAGATACAGACTAGCAAGATACAGATCAGAATGTTAGGATGCATCTTTGGTCCCAGATGGGGAAGTGGAAGTTGGCATTTCAAACTGATCTGGCAAATCCTAGCACTCCTGACACCTTCCTTTTTGGGAAGAACTCAGTTGTTTCTACAGTTGATATAAAACATCAGAAGAGAGGAAAGAAATGAAAATAAAACTGTCAAATGACTCATTAGGACTGACTAGACAGAACGAGAAAGCAAACTGATGCCCCTCCCATTTTGACTAGTACAAGTCTTAGTAAGACTGACACATTTATTTTCAAGTTAACTTGTTTAATAACCTTATGTTTACAGCATTTATTTATGGAGCACTATTATGCCTACATACCTGGTCATAACAGTTTGTCTGTCAGGCCGCACATCTATTAGGATCTTCATTATCTGAGGTTCAAATCCCATATCCAACATTCTGTCAGCCTCATCTAAAACCTGCTCAGAACAAGGTTATTTATTCTGTCAGGTTCCTTTAGATAAGGGTGTCAGCAGGGCATTACATAGCATTACCATTTTAATTGCGAAATCCATTCCGTAATGTATTGCAAAACCACTTCAATTTCTATTTCGTATTTTCAGTTTCCTTGAAGCTTTTTCCATCTAGTATTTACAGGCAGAACAAGAAAACCCACAGAACCTTTAAGAGCACATAAAGTCAATGAAGAAGAAAACAAACCCTGTTTGTTTTAACAACAATTTCGTTGGTACCTAAAACTAAGCACAGAATTTTTAAAAAAGCAACAAAAACAAAACCAAGGAAACCTGGGGGGGAACCCTGAACAATGTAACTTCAGTGAGAAATTTTTGGTAATTTACAGGGGAAATCTCATTTCTACATTGTTAAAGAGATCTCATAAGAGACCAAAAATATCAATTTACTTCCTCATTAGAAGACAAAAAGCCAGACTCTACATTCTGGCTTACAGGAGGACACAGCAGAACTCCCATAGCTCAAACATGGTTTATCTGGTAAAAAACAAAAAAAAACCAACCTTTAACTTTTCAAACAGAATTGGAGTTAACTTGTTACAGTGTAATGAATATTTAACCCTTAAGAGGGAGTGGAGTTAAGGGAAGAAAAGCAGGCCGAATAGTCAAACTAGACAAGAATTCACCAGCTAGACAGATAACTCAGCAGCAATGTGAGTATTTGAAAGTATTTTACAAAATAGCAATGGTTTTAACTGCCCAGTGTAACAAAAGGCAAGAATGAAATGAAGACAAAAGGACTCATAGCAATGTTTACATGACTATTTTCCCCACTGAGATCAAAAGATGGTCAGTTACCCAATCACTTAGATATCCAACTGTTTCTGACTACTGCCTACTGCCCAAGTTCTTATTAGAATTTAAGTCACTGGTAACCTTTAAAAGAAAAGGCAACTTGGGAAAAGCATTTCATCCGTTAACTGATCTTGCCAAAGTGAACTTCAAAACAGCAAACACTAAAACGAGATAACAATTTAGCATCTTTAAAATGCTTACTGTGCTAGAAACCTATTTTACTTTTTTTTCCCTAGGGAATACTCTACATCTTAAATGCAATTATGCTAAGCATGGACCATCCCTCCAACACTAATCTCAATGTTAAGATATATTGCCTTAAGATTTAAAAAGTTTCAAAGAAAACTTCATTAAAGCTTAAGTTAACATTCAGTCAACCATTTCCCAGCTGGTGCAATACTCATCCGTATTGGCTACTTGCCAAGTATGTTATGCTCCTCAGGTTTATGAATTTGTTCATTTGAAGATCATGCAGTCTGCCAGGAGTAGCAATAACGATATCCACACCTTTGGTAACCATGTTTATCTGTCCTTTTCGGTCCCCACCACCATATATGCAAATACTGAAAAATAAAGCATTTCACAGAAGCAGTGTATTACAGTTCAAGTGAAGTCAATCTTTTTCAAATAAATGCCACCACGTTGCTTAATTTTAAAAGGTATCACCTGTAATTACCAAGAGGAAGGAATGCAGCAAGTGTGACTGACAGCATCACAGTAAATAATGGACTTAACACTGAATAATAATCCCTCAACAGTTCAACATTAGCTTACTGCTGAAATTGCAGTGAAATTAATAATGAAAGAAAGGAAGATAGCTATTAAGTTACGAGCATGTTTTGGGCTGTTCTGAAAACATTCACACAAAAACCAGATGTACTTATGAAAGGATTCATGATTTTCTAAACAGTAACACAAGACATCTGATTCTTGATGGTAAAGCCATCAACGCACTCAACAAGGTGCTAGGCTCACAAACTTAATACACTCTGTAAAACTCCTCAGTATCTTTGAGAAGAAAGCAGAACATACATCTCAGTATTCGATGACTATGAGACTAACTCTGAACGCTACACAAAGTTACCAGAGCACCCTAAAAATTAAGTTTTGGAGTACAGTAACATTTGTTTAATAGCTTAAATGAAGACCTGCACTCTCAGCAGGCTTCTGGCTGAAATCAAACTGGGCAGAGCAGTCAACTAGAAGGCTAGGCTGTAACTTGGAAGACACACAGAAGGCTGACAGTAAACCCACAAAGTTGAAAAAAAAAAACCAGAGGGATGGAATTACCCCATGGCTGAGAGCCAACACGCTACAAGATGGCTTTACAGACAAGACATGGGTGGGCAAGAAACGGAACATTATTCAGCAGTGCAACCCCAGAGAAAAGCAAGCCAGCAGGTTGAGAGAACTCATTATATTCCTCCTTGCTCAGAACTTGTGAGACTGCACCTCAAGCATAAATAATACCCAGTTTTTATACCCCTCACCTATATCACAACACAGATATATCCATACTGGAGATGGTCAAGAGGATGGAGCACACAACATGAGAAGTTGGTAACCAGGCTTGTTCAAACTGAAGAGGAGAAGACTCAGAGACATTCTTGTTGCTGTCTACAACTACTCAACAGTATGGTGCCAAGAAGGCACAGCCAGACTGTTCTCAGCTGTCCACACAAAAGGACAAGAAGCCACAGACAAGGCTGCAATACAGAGAATTCCAACTGCACAAGGAACGGATTTTCACCATAAGAGTAGTTAAAGCAGACATTCTGAAAACCTGAGAAAATAGGAATTCTTAATTTACTACCTTCCCCCCCTTCCTTATTAGCAAATGGAAATTATTTTAGCAGGTGAATTAAGCCACAACTAATGGGAAAAAATATACTTAACAAACAAGCAAGAGTTAAGATTACCTTTTAATTCCTTTGTATGAGTACTTCAAACATTCTGCCTCTACTTGAAGTGCCAGTTCTCGAGTGGGAGCAAGGACTAACATTCCTGGCCCTTCACGCTGATCTCCGGGTCTGCAAGAAAGTATCTTTAGAACATGGCTATACAAGCCTAGGCAAAGCCCGTCACATTTGATGTCAGACTTTTTATTTTATTTTTTTTAATACTGTTCTAGGCTTTCTCAGTACACTGCTACAAGCAGAACCTAGGGTGACAAATTTGGTATGTATTCCGCTAGGTGTTTAATTTTTTTCCAATTTATGAAATATCATCCTTACTAGAAACCCACCACACAGGGGTGGGGGGAAGTATCCACAGCTAAACAAGTCCTTACGTGAGCAGTCCTTACATTGGTTGTGAAGTCAAGTGAATGAATCCAGGCATTAAGTATGCTAATGTCTTCCCAGTACCAGTCTGTGCTATACCAATAAGATCAATTCCTTGGAGTATGATCGGCCATGCCTGGGACTAACAAAAAACAACAAATACTTATACGTACTTTTCTCTTAACCTTCAGTTAGAGAGTCATCAAAATTGAAGAAGTACCTGAATCGGTGTAGGCTTCTGAAAACCAACTTTTCTGATATTAGCCATGATATCAGGATAATGCTCAAATACATCTTCAAATTTACAGATAGGATTGGGAATGCAGCGCTTTTCACCTTCTTTTAAGTCATCACAAATTATATTATTATTTTCTTTCCTGTACAGAATTAAAGAAGTGCAGTTGCTTTAAAAGTCTCGTTATCTGAAAAAGTAGAGCTACCACAAAAGACTGCCTTCCTAGGTTTGTTTTGTTTTTTTTTTTAAATTCCTGAAACAACAAACCCCAAGTTCGGGCTCTTGAATAAAACTATTTTTCTAACTTTTAAGAAAGCCTTACTACAGAAACAGTTTTCCTGGAAGCAAGCATCAATTACCATGCTTTCCTAAGAGTGACTGACTTTAAGTTATGTATGGATATTAAGATGAACTGCAGTCTTGTCATATCAGACTCCAATTACAGTCTATTGCAAAATAAGTAACAGTGACCAGTTTTTAAAGACTAAATACAACCTAGAACTCATATGAATGGATTGGACTTTGTCAGAATCCTATTTTCTAACAAAAGCCTTGCTGAAATATTTTCAGAGCAGCTCCTGGGATGCTCTAGAAAATACAAACAGAGCAGTTTAGAAAAAAGAATGTGGCTAGTCAGACAAGCTCAAAAAACCCCCTAATTCTTCAACCTCAAAATCAAACTGAAGAAAGAAAACTGAAAATACAACATTGTACACAAAAAGCTACATTAAAAATGGATGTTCTGAAGATCCTCCCAATTAAGAAGTATTAATATGCGTAAGTATTTATCTTCCTTCCCATTCCATACTGTTCTGAAGACTCCATTCAGCAAATAGTTTTACTTCAGAGAGGGTGTGGGCTAGGAAAAGAATGGGTAATTCAACCTCTCCTTATGTTTACATTTTTTTCAATTAGATTTTTTTCCTCAAAGCAAACAGATTAGATGAAAAGAAAGTAAAACATTCCTTTAACGCACAAGTGCTATTCCTCAATGCATGTGCTGAGCCTGCAGAACTGTGGTTCTTGAGCAGCTCTAACAGTAACACATACACACACTGCAAGGCAACAGGTGTCAGTGCCTTGTTTACTGTGGCAAGGTTTCTGTGTGGGGCATGCAAGAGAAAAAACAGACACCACACAGAAGTAATAAAAGGTAATGTTTCAAGAGCATTCATCAGCTTCATTAGAAGTACTAAAACCAGTTGAAACTGTTACAAGGCCTGAACAGAATCACTTGAAAGAGACAATCTGCTTTTCTTGCAAAGTGAGGATTGCTGGATCAAAATGAATGGACACTGCTGACTGAGGCACTTACTCAGAAGGATGTACAGATAGAAGATGAAATCTGTTTTGAAGATGGTATTTGACTAAAATACATGGAGAAAAAAAGGGCAGCCAAGAGGTATCAACATGAACATGAACATGCTGTCTCATGAAATGCAAAGAAACAGCCAAAAGTTCATGAACTGTCTTGGTATCTTTCCTTTCTGCAGGTCAACTGGAACACTTTTAGAGAAGCAGCTAATCCCTAAAGTTAGTTTTCCAGGCAACTTATAGTACCTCATGTGATGGTTATTGCTGAATTCCTAAGAGTATCTCAGTTACGAGAATACCCTAACATTAATGTTTTTCTCTTGGTATTTCATCTCCCACATTATGGACTTTGTACCTTAATAGTTACTTTCACCAAACAGATGATTCCCTACAGAAATGATCTTACCGCCATAGCTCCACTTCTTCTTGTGACATAGATGCAGTTCTTGATGATTCTTTATAGAAGTTTTTCTCAATTGGAGGCAAGCCTTAAACAATCAGAAAAAGCAGACTTAAGTCAGTAAGAAATGCTACAGATGCAGGAAAAGTCAGCTAAAGATCAAGATGGAAATCCCAAAGACCCAGATGATGCTTTGTACTACGAGACTACTCAAAAGCACTTGAAGACTACTGTTGTTCATGTAAAAGATGGAGAATGAGACAAACACTTTGGTATCTGTAAAAGACCCACTTCCCCCACATTTCAAATTCTCAACTAATTCCTGTTAACATACATTTAAGAGTTCTCTGCAGCGACATACTATTCAGTATTTTGACTTCACCCTTGAAAGTATTGCTGTTTGCAAGTTTAAGTCTTCACAGAGCAACTACAGTGTCCTCCATGACCATGCTGAGAAATGCTGACATGGTCATTTCACTGAAAATGCTTAACTAATCTGGACACTAAAGATTCGATCAACTCAAAGCAAAAGCTGTAAATGTTTTAAGCATTCAACAGATTTATCAAACAAAGATTAGTAACATAAAAATCAAAATTTTAAAACTCACCTGCCCACTTCATAGCTTCGTATTTATCTTTGTTCTCTCGAAGAGAGGCCCAGTTAATCACCACTTTCTTTGGATTATTTTCAGGCTCAACAATGTCAGAAGTTTTTCCTATGGAGGTAGTACCAAAATACTGCTGTTTGATGAAATCTGTTGGAGGGTGGGAGAGAAACCCCCCTCAAAACAGACACAGTAGAAAGAGGATATAAGGTAAGGGCTCTTATGTGAGTTTGAAGAGGCATGAAGCATTTAAATAGAAAATCCTTTCCTATTTCTGTTTTTCTATTCCTATTTCTAAATTTCTATTTCTTTAAATAGAAATTTCCTAGAAAATTCTTAGCCTGAAACATCATTAAAAACCATACAAATCCAATTCAGATTAAAAATAAGTATTTCAAATCTTTATTGAAAGAAAGTAAACCTAGGTTCTCAAATCTCCTCCAGCTATAAATAAAACTTGTGCAACAGGCTTTTGAAAAAAGTTGTGAACCCAGAAGATGACACAGGGATAAAATCCTTTACAGCAGGGTTTACTTCCAAAGCATCCAACGTTACAATGAAGTCTCAGTGTACTTCACACTCCGTACCACTTTTTTGATGAGGTTGACACTTCTTAAAGAAAGGCTTTATAAATGACAACACAATTATGTATTGGTGGAAAAAGCAGGAAGCATGGGGAAAACAAGTCACATATACTGAGGAAGCACTATTTATGTTTTCTTGAAACATACTCATTCACCTTCCAGGGCACTTCTAAATGCAAAACTCACAACTGCTCCATTCATTATTCCAACACTGGAATACAATTCTCAGATCCCTTTTTCCTCATCAATGCCTCCGATCAACAACTGATGCTGTGTATGCTCTCAAGGAGTTCTTGCACAGGCAAACAAGATGAATTCCAGTAACATAAGCAGCATCTCAACATACAGTTGCTACTGATATATCCATGTTAAAAATTTACCACAACAAAGCTCAGCAAAGTAGGGCAGGAGGTGCACCATCAAACCTGAAACACTAGCTTTCTGTGAACACCGGAAGAAGTCAGCATCGCCCATGCGATAATCAGTGCCTCTGCTTTACAGACTATATTTATAAAGGCTTATTCAATTGCATTAAAACTTAAGCCAGAACCAAAAGGTGGTATGTTGGAGGAATAGGACTGATTATGCAAGAAACCAGGTAGCATAACATTCAGCTTTCGTTAAAATGGTTGAAAACGCACAGGAAAAGATTTTCGTAGAAAATTATCAGTATAAGGGGTGGAAAAAGCTGTTCATATCAGAGAGAGAGGAGGATACAGAGATATTCCTGTTTTAAGAAGGTATGTCCAAGAACAAGGTGAAAGTTAATTCACTTTGGTAAAATACTAATGACAACACTCCTGCAAACTATGAAATATATGGAGAGACAATCCATAGTATTATTTTTGTTAAAATCTACATTTCTTACCTTTCTCAGTCCCACCTCTAATGTAGTTTTGTCCAGATCTTGTAACAGCATTATCAATCAACATCTTGGCTTTGTTCTGCACATCAACACTGCCAAAAATCTGTACTTCAGCTTCATAGGTTCCCTTTATAACCTACATTCATAAAACCTCACTAAGTTTTTTAATACTATGAAGAAAAAGGGTACATTAAGAACAGTATCTTTTTTTTTTCCTGAATTTGAACTTATCAGGAAAAGGCCCCTTAATTCCCTTTCTAAACCAGACTGAAATAAATTCATATTTAGAGTGAAAAAAAAAAAGCAGTCAGCTTTTCCTATTTTCATATCCAGTCAAGTTACACCCTCAAAGCCACTTCCTTTTTATCAATTCTTGTAAAAAGTGTCATTATTACAGGTATTGCAACTCTTCAACATGCTGCTGCAGTAACTCTGGTTTACATGGAAGCAAACCAAAGTACAACCCAAAGTCCAGGCCTAGATGACACACAGCCCATAGTACCTTTATCCTGGAACCTGAAGAATCCTGGAGTTCTCTTATTTTACTTCCACCCCGACCTGTTATAAAGATACACTGCAGGTATTACAGAGATTTGCATCAAAACCTGTTAAAACTATAAATCAAAATACTGCAACTCAAAGTATTTTAGTTGTGACCAAAACCCAAGACTTTCCCAAGAGCGCACACATCCATAAATGAACTTGTGACATCATACTGCTGGAAAAAGACTGATGTTAATTTCTGCCAATTAGCCAAACACAGGAGGACGGAGGAAAAGCAAGTAATTTGAAAAGCAGGAGAAGCAACCAGCTCAAGAGAGCACTATCCCTTCCTCAACATGACTAAAGAGGGGCTTTGGCCCACTGACAGACACTAGGCCATGAGAAACTGCCATCAACTCAACCAGCTTAGGGAGAAAAAATTCAGCTCCCCTGGCAAGCAGGCAAGTTCCACACACGAGCCAGTACTCTCCAAAACCCTCCTGCCATCCCTAGGCAACAAAGCTGTATGGGAATAACAAGTGGCCAGAGCCCTTCTGGGGCCAGGGAGAAGGAAGGAATGGATACACCTCCTAAGGGGACAGAGAGGCAGGAGCCCACACGGGCCAAACACCCCAGTGCATGCGCGGGGGGGAGGCGGGGAAGGAAGAATAAAGAGGAGGAGCATTCTTACCTATGAGAGCCCCGACCAGGGCGCTATCGAGGCGAAAGCATAGGGGGGCCGTGACGTCCCGAGCTTGGCCGGCGGCGGCTCGAGGCGGCCGCTGCCACACCGCCTCCCCCGGGCCGCGGGAGCCCTCAGCGCCTCGAAGCTCCCACTCCTTCCCTCCAAGGCTGGCCGCTGCCTCCTGCCACTCAGCACTTTTTCGTTCTTCACCGCCCCTTACAGGCAAAGGGGTCACCTGCGCCTGCCGCGGACGCCAGACGGCAGCGGAAGATGGCAGCTGACGCGGGGCCGCGCCATCCTCGTCGCTACTCTCTTCCCAGTCAGACATGGCGATGGCGACAGCACCAGAAACGTTCGACTCCGCGACCCATGCGGCGGGCCTCGTCGCGCCTTAGGCTAAGGGCGCGCCGATTGGCCAAGGCGGGCCGCTCTCTAAGCAGCGATTGGCAGGCTCGGCGAGGCTGCGTGGTGGTAGAACCTATGGCAGTCCCTGCCGAGAGAGGGGGGCTGGTCGGCGTTCGGGTGCGCGCTGCGCGGCCGTTAGGGGCTCAGGGCTCTCACTTTTCTCGCCGTTCTCCGTTCTGCCCCGCCGACCCCGGGGCAGCCCTGCATGGGTTCCCCTGAGGAGAAGGCGGAGGTGTTTTAGGACGTGAGGGGGAAGAACTCGGACTTCGTCGAGTGGGAATCGCCGAAGCCTGTGGGGTGGGCGGTGGCGGCGGGCAGGCAGGCAGCGGCGGGGGCACTGGGTAGTTTCGCTCGCGTGATGCCGGTACGTTGCAGTCTGGGCTTTTAAGGGAAGTCTGAATATTTAACCTCAAGCGGTAGTGGAGATTTTTGTATGGTCCAGTGTACTAAAGCTGATACGGTATGGAAAATGGAGTTGCAGAAGGGCCGAGGTTGAAGGGACCTCTGGAGATCATCCAGTCCAGCCCCCTTCTCGAGCAGGGACACCAAGAGCCAGTTCCGCAGGGCTGTGTCCAGGTGATTTCGGAGTGTATCCCAAGCGTGGAGGTGCTGTGGCTTCTCTGGGCAACATGTGCCAGTGCTTTGTCACAGTAAAACGTTAGAAAAATAAAAGACAAAATCCTGTCCATGTTTCGTCCCCACTCCTCTTCAATTACACTGACAATCTGCTAAATGAGGGTTTAAATTTCCTTTAGGTGTAGTCCTATGCTCCTGTTCTACAGAGCTGACTGGTGAAGGTACATGTGTGTTTCTTTATGGATGCACGTTACTGCGTGTGCCTGGTCATTGTGTGCTCCATGGTAACTCAAGAGGAAATACTTCACTCTGATTTTGCCTGACCCTTCCCTACTACCTCTGTGTGTGTGTAAAGCAAGATATCCGGGTTTAACATGAGAAGACCATGCATATATATTTGCCTTTTTTCCTGTTTGGTGTTTATTCTTTGTCAGAGCTTGGCAGTGGTCACATTGCCAGTGGGTATAAATGACTGACATGGAAAATCTGTGTTTTTGGAGACCGCATCTTTAAATTTCAATATCTAAGATTACATTCATCATCTATACATGGAAATATTTTGCTCTGATTTTCACAGAATTGTAGGGGTTGGAAGGGACCTCCAGAGATCATCCAGTCCAACCCCCCTGCCAAAGCAGGTTCCCAAGGAGAGGTTGCACAGGTAGGCATCCAGACAGGTCTTGAATATCTCCAGAGAAGGATACTCCACACCCCCCAGGGCAGCCTGTCCCAGGGCTCTGTCACCCTTACTGTGAAAAAGTTCTTCATGTTGGTGCAGAACTTCCTGTGCTCCAACTTGAAGCCATTGCCCCTTGTCCTGTCCCCACAGACAACTGAAAAGAGGCTGGCCATTTCCCTCTGTATTTTGACGCCTTCAAGGAGGCAGTGACACAAGCACAGGTTTTCTATATTTGATACTTTACACTCACATACACCTTATCTTTACACCTTATCTTCAGCAGGGCTGCAGGAAAAGCAAAGTGAGAAAATAAGGCTGTAGGTTTGGTGCAGTAGCATTCTAGAGCAGCTTTTATGATTCAGCACAGAGGAAAGAGCTTCAATCACCTATGTAGCCTTCCCTTAAGGAATCCTACTCCTGGCACAGGCTCCTGATTGTCAACCCAGAATCAATTCCCGCTTATCTAACAAGAGAGGGTGGTAATAACTTCCCAACTAATTTCTCACAGAGGTTCTGTGAGAAAGTAAACTCTGCTCTAAACAGTTACCAGAAACCAAACATATCAGGCTAGTTTGTGCACATTTTATTCTAGTAAACTTCTTTTGTGATGTTTTGGTCCATTTAATAACAAAATTTTAAAACTTCAAAAGGAAAACCATAAGGGTTGTGGGGTTTTTTTTTTGGGGGGTGTTGAAGTTTTGTTTTGGTTTTTTTGGCCTGATATGTGCTTGCCCCATACAATTGTTTATGAAAGGAAAAAAAAAACCACCAATAAGCACTGTACTTTTCAAATAATTTTTATTAACAACAATATGGATTCAACTTTGTCAAGAAATTACAATTAACATTGTAATGTACTGGCTAATGTCATTGCAGTGTCAGTGGAAGCAGCCTTCGTGCTTTCTAAGCCTGCTAGGAAATAGGCTTTTTATCTTTCAAAGAAGTAAAAAATGCTTCCAAATAGCGAGTGATATTGGGTATGTCTGGCATTGTCCTCTGTGTGGCCATGGCCGAATGAATGGCCACGCTTACATCCACATGAATGAATAGGAGAGTATTACATGCTTCCACTGACGCTGCAGGGGACAATTCTTATTTCAAAAACCAATTAACCTTTTTAGACAGTGACAGCACTTTGTGTGATGTTGTAATCCATTTGAATTAAGTCGATTAACACACTTGGGAAAAAAAAAAAAAAGTGAAGCAGAAATATCTGGGGCAAATTCTTTTCTGACCTGTATTTCATTCAAACCTAATGAATCCAAAAGGATTGCATGACATATGAGTCAGGATAAAAGTTGGCCCAGAGAGGCAAGTTCATTCGTGGTATAGAGGTGGGTTCAGTTCCTTTGCGGTCAGTGGAACTGAGCCTGGTTATCCCAATGGAGACTGAACTTCACCCAGTTGGGCAGCGAATTCATTGAAGTCAGTGAAGCCATCCAAGGATGAATTTAGCCTCAGGTGTTTAAACCCTTTTTTCGTTCCTTTGCTGTTGTATTTTCTTTTCCTGCTTACTCCTTTTTTTTCTGATTATTCTCTTTTTCTCTGTGCTTTTTAAAAATGTCCCTCCTCTTCTTCCCCTTTTACATCAATACTTTGTGCGTTATTTTTTTATATAGTCAATGTGACATGGGTAAATTCAGCTAAGTATTAGTTTCCTCAGGAAATAACTGGAATATTACCATTTTCACTTTAAACAGATGCCCAACAAAATAAGGATTTGAATCTGAGCTCCCGATTCAAGAAAAATTCTTGAACTCCATAGAATGAATGAATTCCATAGAATTTTTGCTTGAGTAAGGATTGCAGGTCCCAATCCAGAAATACTACTGTACATCAGATGTTCTACTATACATCAGCAGTTCAGTATGATTTGACTTATCACAGAAGAGCAGGTGAATTACTCATCACCGTACTATAATGAGAGCAGTCACTCTAAGGAGAATTATCTCAAAAACATATGGAACAACCGTGGGCACTGTGAATAAAAGTGTATGATCTTTGCAATCTTGAACCCTAGGCTAAAACACTATATTCATATTTAAATAAAAAGTATAGACCATATAAGCCAGGAGCAAATACAAATTTTTAAACAAATAATAATCATCAAAACTATTCTGTTCGGTTCTCTCTTCCATCAGGTACAAGAAACACGCTGACCAGAAAACAGTTATTTGGATAAGGCTTAATTCCTGAAGCTCTTACTTAAGTTCAAATTCTCTCTTCAACAATCCTCAAGTGGATTGCAAATCAGAAGAAAATAATAATTGTCTTTTGTTTGATTGATAAGAATCATCCCATGAATGATTCTTATCTGTCATGAGCCGGACTTTAATAAGTAGCTCAGGACAAGACTCGAAAAAGCCAAACAGCTCCTTCTTTTGTGAAACCCATGAATGACTGTCAGTCATGACACTGTCTTTTAAAGAGAGAGCATAGAAATAGGAAACTCCTCGTGAGGAAATGTGAGCAAAGCTTATAAAAATCCAAACAAACAATTCTTTCTCTCCAGAATTTCATATATTCACTACTCTTTCTATTTTCTATCAATATTATGTTAAAAAATTCCTATATGATAAGACTTGCAGCTACAAAAATAATAATGGTGAGCATAAAAGAAAAAAGAAATTAGGATTTTTAAACCATAATTTGAACAGATACAATTTTCTGGATTTATTAGTTCTTTGTAAAGACATTAACATTTTCATACATAATTTATAGAGCTCATTCTTTTGTGCACAAAAAAACTGTATTAAATAAATTAACTTAAAATTAGAAGGAATCAAGCATGTCTTTTAAGGCAAAAATACCAAGTTTCTGTGAGATAAGTTATGAGCAAAACCTAAGGCCCTTTCTCTGTGCAGAATCAGTATGCGCCGGGCCAATGCTCAGTTCTCCCATTGACGCCTTCTGGGCTCAACGGGGGTGCAACCATCTGCTCGTGCAGATGAAGGTGGAAGAGTGGTGTCCAAATTCATGATGCCATGATTCTTCCATCTCGCCAAGGAGGGGAAGGGAGTTTTGTTACTGAACACACAGTTTCTATGTGCCCGATCTCTTGCTCCTTAACTGAACCTAAGTGTGGGCTTATACTTAGGCCAGCAAGGAGGCTTCGTATGAAAGGCAAGAAAGGCACCATAAACCATTCACAAAAGAAAGAGAAGCCAAAAGGAACCCCAACTCGTAAGTTTTAAAATTTTGGATAGGACTTTAAACTTACAGAGCTGTCTGGGTAAACTGCAGACATTCAAATAAGTTAATGGTTAAATGAACTGAGATGCGGAAAAAACCTCCCTATTTATTCTCACAGGATCGCTGTTGTAATCAGGCTTCAGTACGGTTAGACTGCACATAAAAGAAAAGAAGACTGAATGTGGTAAATCATATGGCAAATCAGTGGTGAGGAACTTGTGCTTCAAGGTGTCTTTAAGGATTTGACAGCTGAAGTTTGCTCCGGCATAAGCCATGGAACACAGCGTACCATCCATGGACCCCGTGTTAACAACGCAATATATACACTCTACAGTTTGCATGTACTTTCACATAATAAGGTTATCATGTAACATCCAGGAATACTTCTGTAAAGGAAATATGGAAGCAGAAATTACAATGGTTTCATAGTAAACAGATCAAGTCCTTCACAATACAATCTACAGCATTTAGCCATGGTTAAGACTGGAGTGACATTTGTGGTGTAACGTAGTTAAGTTCCCAGCAAGTCTGAGCGTTGAGAAAACACTGCCCTGAGTGAGCTGGCACTGGCACCCCCGTACATTCAGTGTTCCTGCTGCTAGAGGGAAGCTGAGCCCAAGTCAGGTTGTCTACAAGCCTGTGGTGCAGGTGGGGTATAAATCTGGGGGGCGGGCAGGGGAGAGGCAACGCACAGAAACCTCTTTCCGCTGGGAAGAGTGAAAGCCCATTTAGGCTCCGCAAGGGTTGTCCCAGGGGCAAAGCCTTGCTGGGGATGTGCAGATAGGCACTAACACTGCTCCTGCGTCTCAGCAGAAGTGAAGGGTAGGTTAGGGTAAGAGTAAGAGAGGGTGCATCAAGCAGGAATGCTCGGTCTGATGTAGACTTTGAATTTGAAAACTCAGGTATTAGGAGGAAGGAGTCTGAAGGTCCTTTCTTTGAAAGTTCGCAAAAAATGATTGCAGCTGTGACATAGTGTTGAGCTATAAGTGTGACCACTTTCCCCTCTCTCCTCCTCCCCTTTATTTAAAAAGCAAACAAACAAAACAAAGCAAGAAAAAAGCAAAACCCCTTTGACTCCAGGTTAGTTTTTTTTTCAGTTAAGGTAGTCTTCCCTACTTCTATTTCCATTTCTGATTGCCTACCTGGCTTTTTTTTCCCTTCCTGCCCATCTGAATCCATCTTATATTTTTTTCCTTCATTGGTTGTGTTTTCCCTCTTCCCTGTTCTATCCTCTTCACTTTTACTCTGTATTTCAGTTCTTCATTTTCTCTCCTTTCCCAGCACTACAAAGTGCTGTCATGGTATCAGGCTGGGACTGCAAGGAAAATTGCCAAAATTTCCACGGAGGGAAACACTGCTCCTATAATAAAGGCCGCGCATGCTTCCTTTGCTTCCTTCCTTCCCCTACCGCTGCTGAAATGTTTCAGATTCACAAGATAGCTCCTCAATGGGACTGGAAGAAGGAGAGATTCCCCTGAATTTTTAGTGCAGTCACCCAGCATATCCACTTCTGAGGCCAGCCCCAATCCTTTAAAATACAAACTTTTCATAGCAAACTAATGTTCTTGTTATAAAGAACAATGTGGTAGTGGCTTGTCAAGTACTTTTGCCACGGCACTAAATCACCAAAAATCAGATGGATATTAACATACTGGTTTTCAGAGTTAAAAATAACTGATTACTGATGAGCTAATGTGTGTATCTTGCAACTGGCAGCCATTTCTAATCCCATGTTACTGGTTTCCCTGGTACCTTGCTAGCAGCTGTAGATATTTTTTTCGTTGTAAACATAAACTATCATCTAAATCAGGACATTATATATATATTTAATAAGTTCAGAAGCAAAGTGCTTTAAACTTTACAATTTTTACTCCTGCCCTGTAGAAACTGCACTAGGTCTAAATGCTCAAATTTTTGCTTTTTTGATACATCCTGCAGCATTAGCTTTGTAGGCAACTCATCATTTAAACCTACCGTACTACATAAAGGCTGCTGTACTGTAGGTGTAAATTTGAATGTCAGCTGTCACTTAAACATGCATTTTTCATGCAACTAGGAGTTATGGGCTTATTCAACTGCTTTTCAGATTCATCCTGATTTTTGTGATTTTATCTTATTAAAAAGGCTTTCAAAACAGTTCATGCTATGATATGTATGACTAGAGGAACGACCCAGCCAATGAAGAAAGCCCACAAGCTGTTACTTAAGTTTGACATGGAGCAGATTGAGTGCTTCTGTACCGTCCCCTGACTTGCAAATGCTTTGAGATGATCTTGATATTCCAGTCCTTAGAGAGTCAGCAGAGAGAGTTGTTTCCACTAATGGGCGCGAGATGGCTTCAGTAGTCTCTGTTCCTGCCTCCGACTCCAACTCTTCATCAGTTATAAATAATTTTGACTCCCTCCATTTGGAGTATACATCTTGGCTACCTCTGGAACCACTAGAGTCACTGCCAGCCATCTGTACATTCAGTTCTTCTGTTGATTGTATAAGGTTTTGTACAGATAAAGATTTTCCTAAATCCATTTGCACCACAGGTTTAACTGAGAGCAAAGGTTCCCCTTCTGTATCCAGGCTTTTTCTCCATGTGAGATCCTTCGTCGCACTGGGCTGTGCAACTTGTCCGTTATCCTTTGATGCAACAAGGCAAGCGGTGACATCAGAAATATTTTCCTGTGTGGTTACAGGAATAATATGAACGGGCTCAGGCCTATTGATATGCTTCATTGATGAGAAAGGTGGTATTTGTAATGTTGTTGGAGTTGCTGGCTTAGTCGCCTGGTTTATTTGGTTTGATGTACTATTAACTGTTGCGGGTCCATCGTTTGGCACTTGCGTTGCTTGACTATGCATAGCTGAACTAAAAGCATAGTAAGCCTGAGTGCTAAATTCATTTGGTGTCAGTATAAGCTGTAGGCCTCGAGGCAGATTGGCACTAGCAGATCTGGATACACACCCACTAATTTGTGCAGAATTAGACAAATCTTTGTTGTCCGATGGACTCTGGTAGTCAGAAGTCTGCTCACACTCAAAAGCTGGCATTTGAAAGGAAGCCAAAGTGAGCGCGGACGCAGATCCTTTTCGCAGAACTTGTTGGTAAATATCTAAGAGACAGTCCAGTTTTGACTCAATGGATTGTACCTGCAGGAGGAGAGGACAAGGTTAACATCAATGCCAAACGCTGATTCAAAACATTTGGAACCCAAGCAAAGGGAAAATGTCACTGTTGAAGAGACAAATGGAAGGAGCTTGGTATACAATATTTACCCTTGAAAAATAATGTCAAAAGCCATATACCTTTTTCACAAGCAAGCTATTAAAAGGGAAAAACAGTAACCTGTGATTTTTCCTTACTTACTTTTCTGTACATGAAAGACAGTTAAGGTAGTACATTTTGTATCAATTTTAATTCAACATGTAAATGAAGCAGGTATTAGGAAAAAAAGGAATTACCTGTTCAGCCTTTGAAACTGGCAGTGAAATTCACACAAGGCATGAGCAATTGAGCAAGACAGAAGTGACACAGATAATCACTCTACCTGTTTCTCCACCTTGACTACCCGCCCTAACATACTGAGGTCATCAGTTGTCTCATTCTCTGCCGGATTCTTTTCTCTATTTCTTTTATCCGTTGTGATTTGTCCTTTCCCAAGAATTTGGTCAACACTGTAAGAGAAACCAAAAGCTCCCATGATTCCTGGAAATGGTGATGATATGGAATTGTTCACTGTATTCGTACATTAAAAATTAAAACCACAGTACTTCAGAAAAGCACTTGAGAAAGATGGCAAACTTTATTTTATTAATTAAGAACAACAACTATGACGAGTGGTTTTTGAGTATTTGAGACCGCTTTTGTTTTCCATTGGCACTAACCAGAAGCCAGACCTTAGCCAACACCTGGGAGAGCTGGGACAAGACTTTCTGCAAGGGGGAGAGACGAAGTGGCCCCTCCAGGGGCCTCCTGTCACGGAAGCATAGACATACCACTGCCACTCAGCTCTCCTGTCCTAATAGCAGCATTGAGTCCTGGGCAGGTTGTCAGTTGGAAGCAGAAATTTCAGCCCTGATGCTGGTAATGATACACATGATACAACGTTATTTTCGTTTGGTTTTTTTTCCCTAAATTATTATTGCTGGGAATCTCCAACATAAAACCTACATAAATACTACATTACCTGTACTTGCCAATTTCTCCTATGTGAAAAAATACACCTGGGATAGGAGAAAGGCAGTTCTCAATGTTGACCTCATGCTTTTGGCAACCTCCTCACTAAATTTCTTGTTTACAAATGGACCTTACAAATAAAGGATTACCTTTTCTATTGTTCAGACTTCCATTTTCTGGGGACAGTTTAGATAGATACATATATTTTTTGTTTCCTTTTGCTCACAATGTATTTTCTGGCTCGCTTTGTTCACGGAAGGAACGGCTGGGCTGAAGCATGGATGGCAATTTGTACCCAAGTATAACACAGGAATGGTAAATGTTGCCGATACTAATTATGCAGTGAAGGACATAAGGTGCTTACACAGAGTAGAAATTATTCTTTCCTTACCGTGACTGAAGACTCTTAATTCTGCATAGCATGTCTAGATGACCTGCTGAATACTGTTCAATGACATCTTTGACATCGTAGGGACGAAGTGTTTCCTTAAACTTCCTCTTCGCCACATGAAATTTCATAATTCTGATGGGAAAAATCATGTCACAGATTAATCTTCAACAATTGTGAAACAACACAATATAATCCACTGACAAAATTATTGTTTAATTAGCACTGGCAAAGTTTCCCTTAAATTTTACCACAGAATAGTAAGTATCACATAACAGTAAATAATCCAAAGTTGAATGGCATGTGTTTTCTATGAGAGACTTGCAGAAGTTTCAGTGATGCTTGTGTGAATGTTGTGATGTCCACTGAATCATCCTTCTTAGAACGAAAAGCTTGATATTAAATAGCAAACTTTAAGCAACAGAAATTGCAAATTTGTAAAGGAAATGACAGTGAGGTGAACTTCCAAGTCAGCTGGTAAAACTTGTGGTTCACCTTGATTCGTGTGAGACCTGCGGAAGAGAGAACCATGGGAGAGCTGGAAGAGAAGCTGAGGGATGAGGTGTGTTGGCTGCTCTGGTCTGTGTTACAGAGCTTAGCAATCCCTGTTAGGGCCTACCTGCTGATATTTGCTTTCTATCACAGTTTAAAAAGCAGAGACAGTAAATTGGTATCCTATTCCAAATCCCAGCATTTCATGGCAATATATTTCCTCCGTATGTATTTAGCAGCTGTAAGGCAATGAATGCTAATAAAAGCTAAAACATGTCTCTCATCCTGATAAAAACAGATCAGTGGTGTTTGAGTGAACTTCAGGAAGCCCATACTTTATATAGTTAGGACAGATACTATGATAATAAATCTGTAGACTCAGATTAATTATATATAGTAATCCTCTACTGTTTCTGTATCTCATGCAAATGTTCTTCCAAATAATGACCAGCCTTTTCCCACAGTGCCTAGGTTGTTGGTATTTCCCATTCTGGTGACTTCTAGTTAAAAATAAGATTGCTTGTCACTTGGTAGAAAGCTTGAAGTATGATTCTGATTATAGAAATTAAAAATGGAAAAGGCCTGTTAGGGGTAATTGATCACTTTGACAGTTCAGGACTAATCTCCATACGGTTTTAACTATATCAGATGATGCACTTTCCTCTTCTCCATGTTCAGCCAGTTCTACAAACTAAGGGCTTTCGGTCTTTGTTGTGATCTGAAGGTCTCTGAAGCTGAGATGCAGATTGGTTTTGTTTTTTTTTTCTTTTAGCTGCCAGATGATGCCAAGATGTTCTGTTCAGAGTAGTCTGGCAGCACAGACAATCTTCTGGAATCTAGTTCTTTGTTCAGGTTACAAGGAATAAACGAGATAGCTGACATTCATAAGAAAGTATTGTTCTTTTGTTGTTACTCTCTGGTTTGGGGGTCACAATTTCTTACTTCACACGCTTGACAAAGTAAATAGATGAAACTCTATTAGAAGAGCAGAGCCAGCGGGTTAATACCATCATTGAAGACAACTGAATTTACCACAACCAAGTGATTTTACATGAGAAGAGACAGAAGACTAATTTTTATTAACAGCCGTAGAAGCATCTTAATCAGCATGCACAAAAAGCCTTCATTACTGCTTTGCATCTTTAGAACAGGCTTTTTGGTTATAAAGGCATAATGCTCAGCAGTCCCACCTGGGACCTGTGTCGCTGGGGTGTACCTGTACCATTGCTGGTTTAGTTCTTCACTCGGGTGTTGCCATCTTAATTAAATCGAGCAGGGTTTGGAACAGACCCATATCGCTTACTTCTTTTATTCTTCGAATATGTAGAATTGCATACAGAGTGTGCAAAACCGGAACAGAGCCGACGGCAGCCGGGTCTGTAATTTGGAGTTACACCGCACGGGGGCAAGCGAGACTCGCCGCAGACTGCACCGAGGCACTGAGCTGCCGGCACGGAGCTGTCGGCACTGGCCAAACAGCGGTAACCGAGGAGAGAATTAACCCACGAAGAACTGAGACCCAGCCCCCATGACTTTTTTTAAGCTTTACTTGTATTTTTTAATTGCCGTACGCCGTATAGCGAGGTGGTATCTTAAAACTTAAGTCTAATGTAACAGGCGGTACATGGTTGGAAAAGTACTCATGTCACAAGCATGATGCTTTTCTGGTGGGAATTAGCCACAAAAAGGGACCTGTTTCAATGATGCATCCAGAGGACAGCAGAAAAAAAATAATTGTGTTGAATCGGTCCAATATATCAAAGTGCTTTGTCTATAGCTAACTTATAAACCACAGGTCCCACAAATCTTTCCATGGCCTGGTAATTTGTAGAAAGTTACATTTCAAATAGAAACTTTTGTCTTATTGACCCGGAGCGGCCAAAAGCAGCATCCATTTCATTTAACTCTTGTCAAGTGCAGGATCAGCACTGAGCTAGCATTACAGTGTTCTCTCAGTGCGCAGGTTGCAGCTCTTTCCTGGCATCTGTTGCATTTTACTTTCCATTCGTGTTGCCCCTTCCAGTACTAAAAGCTATTCTGCTTGTCATTGGTGCACTTTACTGCAACTGGCACCGAGTCAGAACATCTCTAATCCTGTCGTACACAGGCTATTTTTTTAAACCCATTTCTTGTCATTCTTGTCGCTATCTCAGGAAGAAATGGAAATTCATTCCACTGGGTTTCAGGTAAACTCACGCATGGCTCTTGCCTTGAAGATTAAAAGACAAGTAGGTTGCTTTGCCTATACCTAGATGAGGTGCCCATAGGTTGTTTGCTCACTTACTACGTCCGGAAAGCAGGTGCACACAGATGGAGTTCTGCTGGATCCTCTGTCTCTCTACCCTTTGACTGCCAAATAGCCCTTCTTCCTGGCAAACTGCAACGTGCGGAAGAGATCAGGACCCAATATAGAGAGGCCAACAGACAAAGGTGGCTGAGAGGTAGTTTCACTGCATGTGAGGTCAATGTTGCCTCCTCTCTTTGGTCCTGACCTGGACTAACCCATCCCCTAGGAGCCAGAGGCGTTGTTTTCTCCCAAGCACAGCCAAAGACACATTTGGAAGCTTTGCCTAGACTCTGAAGACCACCTGGGCAGAAAATATTCAGTGTGCTGGGATTTAAAAGACATAGAGGATTCTGAAACATCTCCATTGAACAAATTCAGAATGGCTCCTAAAAATATGTTTCATAGGTGTAGCAGAAACACTTCAAAGACTGAACATAAGCGGTAAATTATATTTTCCTACTTTGGCTATTAAATATGTATGACTTCAACTTTACAGCTTATTGATTCAAGAATTCTCAAATTTCATTACACTTGGCTGCATTTATTATTATTTCTTATTAACAGCAAATGAAAACGTATCTATGCAATCACTACAGTTAAAGAGAGAAAAGACCTCTTAGGTCAGCAGGTTCATCTTCCTGCCATTGCAGTTATTTCATATTGCAAATTTATTTATGCATATCAAACCTAATTTTGTATTCCATAAGTAGTAAAATAATTCCGTCATTTCTATTGTGGAGAGTATTACAGAATTTAGTGCCTCTTGCTATGAAAAACAATCAGAGATATCACAATGTGTGAAAACAAGGAATCCTCATCTTCTTTTTAGTCTCTTTTATAGACATTCATCTTTGTGAATTAACAGAGAGGGAAAATACAATGTTTTTTGTTAGTCTCGAGGAGGCTGCAGAGGAGCAAGACTGATGGTGGCCTGGCCTGACAAATGCTGTGGAGAACATGATGTTTCACCATGCTACCTTGTCTCTTCCCTACTCAACATTGTGCAAATTCCCCAACATTATGCAGATGCATTGGACATGTTTTCCTTATTTTCCCTAGCACCTCACTTGATCTTTTTTGACAGAGAGGTTGCAGTAAGGGGGGGTGGAGGGGGCAGCACAAGCCATGGGCTGTGGAAGACTCAGCTTGGGGGGCTTTGAGTGGAGGCTGACAGCTTGATGTGATACTGGACATGTCTGCCCAGTGAGTCTTCAGTAGGATTGTTTGGGAGTCATATTTTTTTGGGAAGGGCCAATAAGTTAACTTTTTCAGGAACTATTTCTTTCTGATTCCAAAACTGAGAGGCCTTACCTATGCAAACCCACAGGCATGAATTAATTCATTCTGCTCCCGCCCTCCCCCCCCCAAAAAAAGACCATTTGAATCATTGTAAAACAATTTGTACCCAGCTCTAAGCAGGAAAAAATAATTACTCTCCCTTATTACAGTTTCTCAAGATGATGTAGCCAGAATGGATTCAACCGTATGTGCTTACATTTCAGGTCTTTTGCATAGTGCCTCATGAAGCTATTCAAGTACCTTCTGTCTTCATCTGCTCCTGTACACCAGCAGGAAAAGAACAACCTCCCCCTCCTCCACAGCCTTTGCAATTCAAAGCCGTTGCTAAAAACAAACTTCAAAATGAGGCACGAAGTTTCCATATAGGCAGATGTTATCATCTTGAAATTCTACAGTTACTATATAGTGTCTCAGATCCTTCTTCAGATGTTTGCATAGATCCCAGTGTAGTCAGGTAACAGATACTCTGAATAATCAGAAAGAGGAGTATCGGCTACCTGATGAACTGAATTATCAGTCTCTTGATTTTGAGAGATTAAAGTATAGCATTTAACAAAAGTCTGAATATCGTTGCATGTCATCGCTTTACAGATCTCACAGAAGAGTGTTTTTCTGTAGCAAGAAGTATATGCTGCTTGCAGTCTAGTGAAACATCAACATTTGGAGGGAGAGATTTGTGGCCAGCTGGTAGCCAGTGAAGATGCAGAACCATTATTGTCAGCCTCAGAGGTGAGGTGAAGTGAGTTGGGTTTTGGTAAGCTAGGTATGAAGAGAAAAAGTTGGAGGTAATCTAAAAGGTTGACTCAGTTACATTGTGTATGTCTCAAACATTCAAACTGTTGCATATTTGCTCTTTTTAGGAAGTTTCGGTAGATGACACTGTGCAGAAAGTTTGCCAGGTAGGTCCTTCACATTTGGTTACTTTCCATTTGAGCTGGTAATTATCAGGAGAACAAGAAAAGAAACAGGTGATGCACTGAATGTTCTCTGGTGGTGCCTTTGAAAACAAGCTCCATGAATTTAGTATGAAAATATCAGGTTGCTCTTAAGAAATTTGGACAGTATTAAGAATGAGATGAGCATTGGTATCTCTTGCCAGTACAGTGGCAACGTGCACTTGGAGCCAGGAGTCAACCAGTCCATTTAAAGTGCAGCATCACAGAAAAAGATTTTTCACACCAGAGCAAATGAATTACACTGACTGCTCCTAATTGGAGCATTTTCCATTTGAAGGAATAGGATCTGCCTTGTAGGTAGGTGTCCTGTGTAGAATGATTTCTGTCTCCTGCTGAAATACTACGGGCAAGAGATAGCTCTTTGTGGCAACATTTGAGTTGCTGGTTGGAGTGGATGTGGACACGGACCTGGTATCTGACACATCCTGTGAGGTCACTTCCAGGCAGGTTGGAAAAATCATTGGAACAGACATGACATCTGCAAATGATCAGTCAAGCTGTCTGTGCTAGTAGTAAAATACTAAAAGCAGCCTTACTTGCTATCTGTCTTCATTGGCAATCAGTGGGAAAAGGGGAACAGGATACAAGTAGCCAGCAGGTTATCACAGTATGAAATTATTTGATAAAGAGCTTGAGTTCTTTCTTCCCATAGTGTTGGGAGAACCAAGGCAAGAGTCTCCCTGCAGGAAAACATTATCTTTCTGTAGGGTTTTCCAGAAATCCTGTGGCTGCTGCCTGCCTGCAAGAAAGGTACTGGGCTCTGACACGACTGTGAAGCAAAGCCGGTGGGGTGACCCCCAGCAATGACCTTGGGTTTGCTATCAGCAGAGAGGGAGTGCCTGAGCTCTCCTTGCTTGTGATGCATGTTTTACGGTGGGGATTCAGCCCTTCAGGATTTGCCCTTCAAAATATTCAGGAGGAAGAAGAGCCTTGGTCTCAGGAGGGTGAATGCTAAATTTAAGCTCTTGGTACCAATAATCTTAGAAATTTCAATACAGTTTGGAACCTTCTTGGAGAAGGAGACAATTAGTTTTCAATTATTTGGGTTATATGTACTTCAGTGGATGGATAGTGGCAGGCAAGGCTTTGCACAACTGAGTGAATGTAATTATTCTGCTGTAACCAGAAGAAGTCTGAAGTAAAAGTCGTATGACAGACAGTTTCAGGAATACAGAAATGCAATAAAACCCCTAAACTTTTCAAGGAAATAACTTTTCCAGGCAAGGTGATATATGTTCGGTAATACTACATCAAACTAGATTGCAGTAATTTGGATTACAGGAATATAGTGGAAACCAGCATTCATTACTCTCTTCAATGAATCAAATCATGTAACTGTTTTAGGCATTGAAAGGCTGATATTAGAACAGATAAAATATTTTGACTTGCAATAAAATACTGATGAATAGGAAGCATAAATAAACTGCATTCGCATTAGTTACGTAACAAATATTGCCATGTGATAAATTCAACTAACTACCATTTTATTAATTGACATGCTGTTAATTAGCACCTTAATTAAAGAAATCTCAAATATTTATTCATCCCGTATTTTTTACTCACCTGATTGCTCTGATGACAGTTTTAAGAGCAGGGGTGAGATCTTCTACTGACACATCACACTGGCACCCTTTATCATCATAAACATCATCTGTTCCAAGACTGGTGTCAGCTGCAAAATACAAGAGCAGACAAAACAAGTAGCCTTTAAAAGTGTCTTCCTTAGTGTTTTCTAATCACCTGCACAGTGGTTCTGGGAAAAAAAAAAAGGACTTCAAATCAAGTAGTACTGAGCTTCATCAGTTTACAAACTGTATGAGGCACTTGCCTGTGTTTGCACTTGTGTCACAAAAGGCTTGGGTAGTTCCCAGTGTAAACAGTAGAAGTTAAAAAGGAAGAAAGTCCTGTTATTTTTTGAACAAATTAATAGTTTGGTATGAGTATGTCTATTCTTGATACCTTGCTGCTTTTTAGCACATTCTCTGTCTTAATGGAAAGTGCTGAGCTAACAGGTTTAATGGCAGAACAAAAGGACGCTGAAGGGATATTAAAATTGGGGTGGTTTTTTTGTTTTTTAACCACTGTGGGCCCACCTGCCATTGAAGACAGGAGATGATCCATTTCAGTTACTAAGCAGGCTGTGCTTAGTAACATGTTATTACAACATGTTATTACAGGTGAAAATAAATGAAGTACCTTTTTTGCCAGAAATGAATAATGACATCCATCATGGATCGTTTGACAGTTTAAACCTTAGATCCATATAAATATTGCAGACTTCCTTTGCAGTAGGAGCTTAAGTTAAGTCACTGCATTTGTTTGCCTGAAAAGAAATGGATCTTCTGCCCTTTCCTAACACTGCCTCTGCAGTTATCATTTGAGAAGTAATTAGAAATCTCAGAGGGAACTGGGGTTGTTTAACCTGGAGAAGAGGAGGCTGGGGGGGACCTTATCGCTGCCTACAGTTACCTGAAAGGAGGTTGTAGAGAGGTGGGTGCTGGTCTCTTCACCTAAGTGACAGGACAAGGGAAAATGGATACAAGCTTCACCAGGGCAGGTTCAGATTACACATTAGGAAAAAGTTCTCCACCAAAAAGGTTGTTGGGTATGGGAACAGTCTGCCCAGGGAGGTGGCTGAGTCACCGACCCTGGATATGTTTAAAAGATGGGTAGATGAGGTGCTCAGGGATATGGTTTAATAGAGGATGGGTATGGTTGGACTCTATGATCTCAAAGGTCTTTTCCAACCTAGTGATTGTGATTCCATGTACCTCAGTACATGAGAAAACAGCGACTGATGCAGGACAAAGAAGTTTTACAAACTTAAAATGCGCTGGAGTGGAAATAGAGCAAGGACCATAGGATCTCAAAGGCATATGAAATACAGGAAACCTGTCTTGAGAGTAGATGTTTTCTTCTCCCAAACCATCTCTTTTCACTCGCATAAATTCCAAGTGCCAAGGTGAAGAATAATATTTAAGGCCAGCCTATTTCAACATGTGTCTCTGCTTCATAAAGAAGAGAGTGCACAATGAGAAACTGACATATGAAAAAGAGACAAAAGGATTGGATTCAGTAATCCTCAGTAACTGAGGAGATTTCTTCCCAGTCCTCTGTCCCTACCTGCATTCATGCTGTTATTTAAAACATAGGGTTAGTCATCCAGAAACACAGCAAACAATCCATTTCAGGGGCTTCTATTATAAAAAAATTTGAAGCACCATCAGACACAAATGATTGCAGAACTTTTTTTTTTCCTCAAGTTCTTTTTTTTACAAAGACTGTAAATTAAAGATGAAAAAATACTCTCCGTCAGTCAGAAGTGCCTGGAAATTTCATGGAACCCGGCAAATCTAATAGGAATGCTGTCTTAGAATAAGCAACATTGTACTAGGCTGCATCTTCAGGAATTGGTATTGCTGCATTATTGTGTTCACAGATTTAATATTTGACTATAATAATTTATTTTGATGACTCTGGCTAGATCATTACCCTCAAGAATATATTTTCTTTTTTGACTGTTGCTGAACTGGCATATCCATGAGGAACATCTACCATGGCTTTGAAGAGCAGGAGGGTTTATCTTTGACAGATGAAGGTAATATAAAAAGAAAGACAGTTTATAGCCAAGTTAATAATGTCTTCATTTACACATGACACAGTTAAATGCAACCTTAAAATATTAACACTGTAAAAGTGAAATGTTCGTACAGAACTTTAAAATCTTCCCTTCCATGCTATTACTGTAAGTTGTGCCTAAAATGATGATGAGTGCTTTTTTCTTGCATTCTTTCAAAAGCTTTGCTACTGACTCAGCTTATGAGATAAAATATATATGTCTCTCCACCTGTCTGGCCTAATTAACATTTGGATCCCTGGCCATAAATGTAATTAGCTAAAATAAACTATGTAATTAGTTTGATAGGTATATATACTACCTAAAACTCTATCTCCAAAGGTACTAAGTGTTCCACAACACCAACTTTCCAGGTGTCATGTCTGATCAGCCTCTTCAGTTACTTCTCCCAGTGCTGAAATTCCCCAGCTCATTTCTAAATGCCATACTAAAACCAGAGCTTTTTATGTTACTGGTATTTCCAGTGGCTCTCTAAGGTTTGATTCGACTCAGTTATGCGAGTTTAAATTAGGAATAATTCTGCTAAGGTCACAAGAGCTACAACCATATGTAAACTCAGTGAAACAGGAGACTCCAACTTGGAAGTTTAAAATAAACATGTTTCTGAATGGTTCTCTCACTGATACAGTTCCTGGGTTGTTTGCCAAGTGCAGTGTCATTAATGAAAAGGCTTCCTTAACACCGCATATCTTTTTCAGAACAGTCCATGTTGCCCAGATGTGGATACAAAAATCAGCAAAAACTTGTCAGGCACTGGAAATTATAAATTTAAGCCAGCTTTAAGAAGAGATACTGTTCCTTATAAATCACCTTCTTTTCCTAATATTCCCACTGACAGGAATTTCCTTCATTAGGCAGGCCTTTAGTACCACACGTCAATAAAATCTGTGAAAAGCCATAAACCTTGTTTGATTCGTATGGGAAACATTCATGTTTCGTTATAATACTGAGCAGGCTTGGGACAAAGTTTGGGAAATGCATAGTAACAATTTGGAAAAAAAAAATAATTTCCAGCTTCACTCCTCCCCCTCCCCTGAAATCAAAGTTCACATTCTGATGAATTTTTCCAGTAGAAGCTCATGTTCTGTACAACATAGTTACGAGGTGAGATGTACATGTATTGCTTCTGTCCCTCTTGAGTTCATCTTCGAGGTCAGGGCTGTGTTGGGGCCAGTTTGGCTGCTTCAGTGGCTCCAGCTGTTAAAATCCCTGCCAGTTCCCAGACAGGGCTAAGCTATGGCCTCAGACGTGCCCTGCTCTATGCTGCGTCCCGTTCCCAGAAAGAGCCCTCCCCATCATTAACTGGGGTGGGTAGAACCTCCAGTGCCAGCTGATGCCTAGCCCTGCTTCTCCATGCTCCCCTGTACCCTTGGGCCACATCTCCTGTGCTCCATCGGGGTGGCTGTGGTCCAAGCAGGCTACACAGGCAATCTGGGCAGCAACTGCTCTACATGAATCTGGCTGCTCTGATAGGCCTTCCTGGGGTTAGCACAAGTCCTTCTTTCTCTCCAGGAATCTCTACCAACAGGTAAACAGGCCTTTCAAGTCTCTTGCTTGGACAGCTCTTGAATCTGGTATTGACAATGGCCAAAGTGTCTCACTACAGATTTTGACATACCCCCTACAAGTCTCCTTAAGAAGGGGTGTCAGTCAGTCTGACAATCCAGAAGCAATTCCCCTTTTCCAGTACCAGGTTCTTTACAATTCAGGATGTGTTTTGATCCTGAATGTCAATCTGGAAAGTGTTTATTTCACAACTGATGAGGCATCTACCATTATCTTACTAACTGTGACATTATTTACTTTGAGCTAAAGTCTTGTCTTTGCCACTTTTTAATTCCTTTCCCTTTCTTCCTTAAAGAGCAATCTTTGATTTAATCACACAGCAAATCAGCAATTAGCAAGAAATAGGAGAGAGGCATGCACAACTCATTAAAATTGTCTTGATATTTCCCTGTGTGTCACAGTATTTATGCATTCCTCACGCAAACTCCAGTCAATTATGATCACCCCAAATGAATGGGCTAAAAATTGCACTGTTCTGAAACATTTTATGTCACCAACAAAAAATTTACAAGTTTGTAGCTGCATTTCATATCCCTCTGTGCAAAAGTTGCACACAAGGTTTGATTTATTATTTCTGTAAATATCACATGTCCTTTCTTAGAATAGTTTTCTGTTGTTCAATAACATCCTTTGGGGTCGAGACAACTGCGACAATTTTCCGATCACCCTCATAGCTCCATACTTTCAATGTCAGAAATAGTTAAATAATTATGTGCATGTTGAGCAAAACTGCAAAGTTTTTGAGCTCTTGAAATTGTTTTCTGTGAACTCCCATATACTGGCAACAACAATCCAGCAGTAGTAACTGTGTGTGCCGGTATCATGAATAGTCCTGTGGAAGTGCCCCCAACGTAGTGATTGGTACAGTGATACCAACATAGACCCTTTGACTTGTTTTTTGGAAACCATCAGAAGCATTAGGCCTTAGTCTGACTGCGTAGGAGAAAGTTAGGGATCCTCATGTCAGTGGTCTAAATCATTCTGCTGGAGCTGAGTACCCACCTTTTAGGTGTGGCAAAACCTAAATAGGTGCCTGAAGTTGCTAGTCTCCTAATTATTTGTGTTACAGCACGGTGTTGTCTCAACTTCATAAAAAAAGCACTGATTTGGAAAAAAAAGCCTGACTGATTTTTATTGTAATGCATGATTCAAGGTGAAAAATGGATGGTGGCCTAATTTTCACACATGCTGAGTTACATCAAGCCATAGTTTGTAACTGTCATTCAAAATACAGAGCTCATCTTGGGAACTGAAGTCCAAGAAATTATCCACAGCCTGCTCTCCATGCTTCTCAGAAGCCTCATCCAAGCACAGAGCTTTACATGCAGCTTTACATTTTTTTACATTCAGCTTCATACTTCCTTTAGAATACCTTTCTTCTTGTTGCAGAGAATTAGGAATGTAGGCCATATTCTTCCCCCAAAAATGAGATATCCTGAATATATTTTATGGTTTTTCCACAAATGTACTAATGCACATAATGCTACACAAAAGCTCAGTTATGTTTCCCTCAAAAATGATTTGAAGTACAAACCTTCATGGTTTATGTTCATACAACTCATGCAATTTTCCGTTGTCAAATACAACGTCTCAGCCTAGTGCCTTTGTTTAAATTTGTTTGGTAAAGCTCCTCAGGTCTTCACAAGCTCTCATTATTTTCCTGTGTGTTGAACCATGAATATAAATTCTCTTCCCTACCCCTAGAAGTGATTTTCTTTCAATTTTTTTTTTTTGCTTGAAACCATCAACAAGCTGACTCTCTTTCAGTAAAGAGTTCACACAAATTTTTTTACCGTAATTGCTTGCTAAGCTCCATAGGAAAAATCAACTGAAAAAACCAACACAATCTGGGATGGAACTTAACTGCATGCTTAATGATAAGAACATCCAAAACTCCCCCAAAAAGGGAAAGGCAGCACCCCATGTTTACATGCTTTCCAGATCAGAGGCCAGAAAAAGGAGGCCCAAGGAAGTGAATCATGTATTTTATTTCCTAGATCCCCAAAAATAATAATAATAAAAAAATACTTTAATCTAGTCAAGATAGAAGCAAGGAGACAGGAGAAGTAAACTTCCATAGTGTGCTCTTCATGTTAGGTGCTTAATAATTTTCTAGAAAATGACACAAAAATCTCTGGTAGTACAAACAGTATTCAAGTGTCAAAATTAAGAAAGAGGGAATAAGAATTACATAATTTGAAAACATTGTTTACAGAGAACTTTTATGAAATGGTTGACATTTCCATGCTGGAAATAATTTTCTCAGGAAAGGAAGGACACTGGTGCCTCCTGGAAGGAGGAGGACTTCTGCATGAGCTTGTAGGAGCTCCCTTTCCCTTCTGCATGACCTGAGCCTCTACCCTGCAGTCAGTACAACAGCGTTGTATGCACAGCCCCTTCCTTTCTGCCTTGTCTTTCTCCTGAAAAAGGCAAGTATTTCCAGATGGAGGAGAGGACACTAACACTGAAATTCGGGAGCTGCATTGAAATATGAAGCAGAATATCATAAAGAATGTCCCTAACAACATTTGGTATGTGAAAGGATTTCTAAAAAAAAGTTCAGATTTGGCCAAAATGGAAGATAGGACGGGTGGAAAGTGTTTTAAGTATTCTGTGTGTAATTATCTAGTCTCCATTCTTTGTAAATGCAATTTTTTAAGGCCAGAAACCTAATTTATATCAGTTATCATATAAAGCAGGTAAGTTCCAAATATCTAAAATTCTAGCATTCCCTTCTAACAACTCTCAATTATTTTTAGTTATTATTTGACTTCTCAAAAATTTTCTGCACTGGCAGTGTTTCATGGAGCAGCTCCCACTACTTAATTAAAAAGGAGTCCTTTTCATTTTGAATGATGATACTGAGGACCAGCATACTTTCTAAAAACAATTCATTATATGCACAATAATTGTGTGGTTGAAATGGCTGATCTTGTTATGAATAGTGACACATTAGCCAGCAACTTAAGGGGGCCATATGGGAAGAGTAAGAAAGAAAAATGCCAGGTGTCTCTAAACGCATGATTTTAGCATATTTTCAGATACACATCCCTCTGTTATTTTATGCACAATGCATGCAAGAAGTTAAAACTGTAAAAGAAAGTGTGGATATATATATGATAAGATCTAGAACTGTGGACTAATGAGCTAAGCGTCATGCCTGTTTCTCTGCAAGACCTTGTAGCACATAGCTGTTGATACGATGTCTGATGCAAATCGTGCCTCTGTGTGGTGGTCTGCTGCTGTCCCTCATGGAATTGAGGTTGCTAACCATTCACTGGTGATCACTAAGTAAACTGTCACTCCAGTGAGCAAAGGTGCAAAGGAAGTTCCTGAGATGTAGCATAGAGACTAAATTTGGACTCCTGGTCGGGACCTTGGAATAAACTAAAATAATGCCTCAAAACCAATGGCCTGCACTTACATAAAATCAAAAAATTACTTGGAGCTTAGATCAGAATGCCAGATTATTTTTATGAGATCTTCCTAATTAATTACAGTGACAACAGGAATAACCGAGACCTCTATTAAGTTAAACAATCACAAGAAAATAAACCCGTCTAGCACAAATTAATATATTGCTAATAAAATGTCATTTAGTTTCCTCATATGGAGTTTATACAAATTGAGCAGCTTTGTTTTGACATCTTGCAGCTTCATTTTGGATCAGCAAATTTAAGCTAACTTCGATGTAAAAGCAGTGAAACTAAGGACCTTGGCCACATCAAGTGAACCTTACACAAGGTCAAGATGTTTGTGCTACTGAAAGGAAAACCTGTCATTTTTGCAATACATAAATTACATGGTAGTAACTGAGGACATGGGGGCTGAAATGCACAATTGCATTCTTTCCATGGCTCTTATAATATACTCTACCCTGAGGATTTTGTGCAAGTACTCTGCAGGGAATGAAAGGCTAGAGGTCGTGTGAGCGTATAATGTTCAGGCATGGTGCAAGAAATTAAATATTTCCTTAGAGAGCTCTTTTTAATTAATCAAATGAAGTATGTTTGTAATATCTCCAGTGCTGAATACTTTTGATGTTTTATTCAAAAAGCTGCACAGCGTCTCTAGGTTACCGTAAAGGCACAATAGCTCATGCAGAGATGTAGAAGCATGGGATGGTAGAAAGCAAGTGTAACAGGGCATTTTTGTCCCTCACTGAGAACTGCATGCGCAACATAATATCTGCTCATTACTTCAGCTGTGGCTGTGCAAGACTGGAGCACGATTAAAGCAGAAAACGTTCTCTTCCTCAGAAAAGAGTAAAGGCAGAGATTTTGTGAGGTGAGTCTCCATGGCTGGATACAAGAAGGCAGGGGCACAGCATGTTACGCAATGGCATGGGATCACCTGTACTATTTCATTGCTTGCCAAGACTCTGGCATGGGTTTAGCCCCTGCCAGGGGGTATTCTCATGTGCTGGGGGTGTTCCCCATGGGCACTTTGGCTGCAGTTTCCCTGGATTTTGGTTGGCAACACAAGCTGTACTGCATGGGGAGGCCCTGGGCATAGAGGTGGTTCCTGGCTTGCTTGGTGAACTGGTATGGTGGTGGCTGCGTGTGGCTCCAAAGTGAAGCAGCATCTTTGCCAGTCTGGCATGGCATTCCTTTTGGGGAGGCTTTTTGCATGACCCTATGCCATTCTTGTATCCTTTTAAGCGTACTTTGTAAAACTTAACTATTTATCATTCTTAGGTGGTGAAGATTTCCCTTTGACTTGCCTGGCCCTGATAATTCCCTTTTAAACTGAAAACAAGCATCCTTCCATAAACTGGAAATACAGCATCCTGGCACCTTCATTAATTTGCACAGGGTCTCTTCTTCAGCAAGGGTTCTGGCAGTTGCAAACCACATATTGGTTTCCGTTTTTGCCCCCCCCCCCCCGTTGTTAAATGCTCTAGAGAGCATCTGCAGCCACACTACCAAAGCCTTCTCCAGCCATCAAAGCACTCTCAGGTTTGGATTCAATTTGCAAATGCACATATGTAGCTGAAATAATTGCTGCTGTTGCCAGGCCCACTTTGGCAATAGCAATAAATGGTTTATAGGCAGTTTCAGAGGACTGTTGCTACCCATAAATAAAGCCATTTGTGCAACAGTTTTGGCCATACTGTTTTAAGGCTGCGATGCCAAAATCCTTTTGGGAGATACCTATGGCCAGCTTAAGCGTTTTGCTTGCTGCCAAGAAACCCTCCTTCTGTGGTTTTAGTGTGCAGCGGGGGAACGTTAGTAAGCTTTTGTTACTGGGTAGCGTAAGAGGAAGGCTACTACATTTTCAATCATGTTTTCCTCTTGGCTGCCTCCATAAGCTCCTGTCTGGATTAGAAACAGTTTCTAACTGCTAATGTTAGTTTTTCCAGCAGTCTCTTTCTGATCATTTTGGCCAAGATTTCAACCACATCCTTTATCAGAAGTCAGCCCTGCAAAGTCACTGCATTGGTGATCTGCCTTAGATCATCCTCATATGCTAACAATTTCTGTTCCTTTCTGAATCCTCTGCCTATATATTTGTTTCTTTGCTTTATTTTTATGCAGAGTTCAGTACACCTCATCTTCTTAGTGAGGTAGTTCCTCCTCTGCCTGTGCTAATGGAAGATCATTTACAACCTCAAATCTCATACGGTGAAAGAGAAATCAAGAAAATATATGAGTGTCTTCTCCTTTGGAAAAAGAAGTTTATAGTGAGTGTTTATTATTTTTTCATTAGACCACTGATAGAAAGTTTTGACACTGGATACCCATTTCCATATTGCTTCTGTCTGAAGGGTCTATTGAAAGTTTAATTTCTTCCCCACCACCAACCATGCTACAGAGATGATACATGATACAGACCTTCTTCTGGTCTTACATCTATACAAGGGTACTGTTTTGTGTCCAGACTTCCATCTAGAAAAGTGTGGCTTCTAGTCAGCTGGAAAATCAGCATACCAATAATTAATCCTTTGGCTGGAGAGTCCCTCAAAGAGGAAACTGGAGGACCTGACAACTGAGATAATTAAATGCAGCAAATACTGTATCCAGTGAAAAATGCAAGATATACTAAACTACTCATCTCCAGATCCTTTTCCTTGAGCTGCCAAATGCACAGAGCACCAAACTATGACACTGGTAACACATAAAAAAAAAAAAGAGAGGAAAAAAAAAAGTATTTATGTATATAAAAAGCAATCAAGGTTGTTAGTACCTGACTTGACTTTTCCTGCAATGGATTGGGTAAAGTAGCAAGGAGCTGCCTTTCAGCAATGAGCATATTGGACATCTCTCTGATGATACCAGTCCTAGAAGTATCTGGATGAGGTCCAGGAGTGGAAACTTGGCATTTGCCTAAAAGCTAGAGACAATGGAAGCTGTTTCTCCTGCCACGGATGAGAAATTGGTCATATCTGTTGGCCACAGTTCATAAGGGTGGACTACTAGCTGGAAATCTCTGACAAGGAAACAGACTGCACTTGCCCTGAGGAGCAGGAAGATCTTTAAGAGTTTACACACAGCAATGAGTGCTCTGTTATCTTTTATCTACAGAAATACCCAAGGTGCTGTTTATGCCACCTTTTCCATGAAAGGCAGACAATAAGAGGGAACACGATCTTCTTGTGCAGATCATTGCTATTAACGACAATATGTACAGGACAAAACAGAGGACACACTGAGGAAATGTTTCTGTGACAAATGGGCTGATGAAAAACTAAAGGGATGCTTGAGCAAGGTGCAGGCTGTGGGGCTGGAGCAGAAGTGAGATGCTGATACCCTGAGAGTGTGCTCAACAAATTACTCTCTTCTTAGGTCACTTCCAGGCGTAGTGCAAGTTATGGGGGTTTAACCTATGAAATCACTTCTGGCATGGTTTTAGGGAGATACTCGTGCTATTTAAGTGATAATGTAGGAAGCCTAAATTTAGACAGGGTGGCTTGAACCCCACTCTGGTACCTAGAGCATTTCTCACTTCACACTGTGAAGCACATGTTCTTGTCCCAGCTCCACAGCAGCGTGAGAGAGACCCAGGCTGGCATCACACAGCCCCAGTGCAGCTGCCGTGGGACACAAGCCAGGGCCCATGCCCCAGGATGGAGTGAGGAGTGTTGAGCAACCTGGATAGCAGCCTGGTGGCTGGTACAACCCAGGATCTCACTGTAATGCAGCCAAATTTGGGATTTGTGCATCTGAGAGGTCTCCATGGGTGAGGGCTAGCCTAGAACGATGACCTTGGCAAACACTGTTGGCTTGTCTTGACTTGCCCTCCAGGAAGTGTTTATTTACCCAGGCTTTTCCGGAAGAGGTGTGTTGTGCAGGACATCCTCAGCTGAGGGATGGGGCATTTCAGTTCAGTAGGTATTTTGCAATATATATGTTTGTGGTAATAAGTGCACTAAAAAGGAAGCAGACAGTGAAATCCCACTTCTGTCTCATTAGTTTTACCACTGTTGTTGAATGCGACATGCATGATTGCCATCACAGAGTTTAAAGTCATATCTCTTTCCTTGGATCAAATTATTTATGTTGTACCTTTCCCATACAGTCAGAGACACTGACTCCTGTAGCTGGTCACTTTGTTTCCCTTATTTTCTGCCTGAGGAAACCCAGAAAACCCAGGAAAGAACAAAACATTCATAAGTTGTGAAAAATGTGAATGGAGAAACCCAAATCCAAATCCACTGGGGCAGCAGTACCCCCAGAGTCCTGCACTGTGCAAGTGCACCTTTCAGTGCAGGACCCATCTCTACAGGGGTTGGGTTCATCCCATGCTCTCAGCTCCTGCCTCTTGGGGGGCTGCTGTCACCTGCTTCAGTGCTCCCCAGTTAGGGAGTCACTGTCTCTGCTTTGGCAAGCTTTTGTAGATGAAGATCTCTGCCTGAGAAGAGGCTAGTTTAATGCTAGGAATTTAGCTGGTGAACGGAGAGCAGGGAGGGGCAGCATCTGTTCCTGCGGCCAGGCAGCGTGCAGGGAAGGCTGTGTTCCTGCCTGCTGTATGAGGCATTTGCACAAAGATCCACTTATTCATGCATTAGGGGTCCTTTCTGTATCTGAAATACCCTTTATAAAGCAATATATAACATTGTTTTTGTTTGTAAAGCCACACACCTTACCGAACCAGATACAATCCTGTACATCTTAAAGCACCAGTAATGTGTTTCTTGGTGGCAGGTCGTAGTATCCTTGGTGGGAGTTAATAGGGAACTTCCCAGCCCCTCAGCTGGGAAGTTCCCCTGCCTGGGGGCAGCGGTGCTGTACAAGCTGTGCTCTTGGCTGGCAAAGGCACAGCCAGCGCAGTGTTGGCCAGGGAGCAGGCATGCCAGCCAGAGGCAGCGGGTTTGGGCAGCAGCGGTGCCTCGCAGAGGGTGAGAGGCCGTGATGGCAGAGCTGCCACAACCAAACCCGTGGGATGCATTTAGCCCACCTGCAATTTTCCGTAGTGACCCCCTTTTCCATGGGTCACTCCCTGCGCACCACTGACACAAGATTTTGTATTAAAAAAACTATCCTGGCAGCATTCTGTTTGAAGAAAGCTACAGCTTTCCTGTACCTGTGCCCCGATACAAGGACTCCTTCCGTTTTCCTAAAGTCAGTCACATTCACTGTGTGGGTATGCGAGAGAGTGAGCAGGCTGTGAGCAGCGCGCAACGGCAAACGGGGCAATAAAAGCTCTTACCATCGACCACGGGTTTGGGCTGCGAGCTCTTCAGCCGCAGTGAGGGCCTGAACCGGGTTCGGTCGTTGAAACTCCAGCTTTTCTGGACTTTGGTTGGGCTGCCCTCAGTGGCAATGTCAGTACTGGGTGACCGGCGATCTCCAACTGAAGACTGCCTGTTCTTTATACTTTGACCACGAGGGCTGGCCATCCGGACCCGCTCCTTAAAACTTAGCTTTTGACTGTGAAGAGGAGAAATGTATTTTATTTCATGGTTCCTCCACCCCTTTTTCTTCTATTATATGATAATAGGAAATAATTTCTCCAAAATTCTCAATATTATGAATCTGTTTCTTACACACTTTCACTTTCATTTAATATATTTCATTTGGGAATTAAACTGATGCGATGTAATTTTTTTTTGGTAGAGATGTTATCAAAGGCAGTCTATCTTACAGTATCTTACAGTACAGAAAAACCTTGTAAAGGAAATTAAAATTAACAAAAAGAAACAAATTTTACCCAGTTATTATAGATTCTTTTTTTTTCTATTCCTTGAAATTTAAATAGGTTTATTTCCAACTTGGTCGGCCCAGCTCAGTGCATTTCTAGCCATCTCTTCAGATAAACAAGAACAAAATGTATTCTGTTATAACTGCATGCCATGTAGTATTGTTTGGGTCTTTTTTAAGCAGGCAAAAAACACTGTTAGTATATTCATGCTTTTTCAAGATGTGTCACTTCCAATATATCATATGCATTGTTAGTGATCGCCTATATCCAGAATTCCTTGTTACAACACTTATTTGGACAGGATGAAACCAAAATTAACAGAACATCCAAGAAACAGCGGGATGACCAATTAATGGGAATGTAATGATATGCTGTGTGCTCACTAAAGTCATTGCTGTAGATCAGGCTGGGAGCCAACTGCCTGCAGGTGGTACTGGACAGGCACTTTAGGACAGGCACCAGAGCCCAGCCAAGCTCATGACTGTGACTGTGACTGCTGGATCAATGGTGGCCCTGTGGTCTTATAGTTGGCCAACTGTAAGCTGATTTTTGTTTTCCCTCCTGTGCTAAATGTGGGACATGTAGATTTTCTACTTCCCAGTGCTTAAAGTACCTTTGTTCAGAGATACCCGATGAACATCCCGTGGTCACCATGACTATCTGCCTATGCTTTTTCGCTATTTAACATTTTTGCCTTCATTTATTTTTTCCTGTAGCAGAAGGCACAAAGGGGAAACAGAAGTCAGCTACCAAAGTTTGAAAACCTTGTTTTATCTACAAGGTTAGGTTCAATCACCTGTAGAAGGCAATAGTTGTTTTTATCAGTGGTTCTGTTCTTTTAAGGGTTGAGATGATGGGAGCAATGCAGTAGCTGCTCACATACTGTTACTGGGTCTTACAGTCCTACTGCCCTGGCATAGGCTTTGAGGGTGGTTTTGAAACACCTATAGCAAATACTGTCTACCTGCAAATTAATTATAAAGTTAAGATACTTTCTAGTACTCTCAAAGTCTTTCCATTTAACTTCAGCATGCCTGTAAGATGTTTCCATCAGAAATGAATTCTGCAGATAACTAACTAATGGATTTTGTGGTTCTTAGACATTTAACCTACTCCACTCTGTAAAGACAGTGTTAATATGTAATTACATGAAATGGAAAGTTGTTATAAACTTCCGTGGCTGTGAAATGTTGAGATAATCAGATAGCTTTGTCCATGCACAGCATAGCAGGGCATAGCATTTCATTCTGAATACAAACATCACTGAGAGCAGAAAGGATGCAGTTTGTACCAGGCAAAGAACATGCTGGGAAGCTTGTAATGAGATAATTTTCAAGAATGCTAATAAATGAGCACATCAGTAGAAAGGTTATTAGAGAAATGTATTTCTATATGGCATGTTGAATCACTTGAAATAATACCTTTACTATAATTTCTGAATGTAATCCCCTTCCTCCCTTGCCCAAAGAAAGAAATTGTTGAAACGAGCACATGGTGGTGCAGGAAATGTTATCTATTTCCATTGCAAATTGCTACCCACACCTGCAATATGCTATGCTGTTGCATATGCAGTACAGAAGAACCTACTACTTGAAAGAAAAGTGAGTTCTAAAATTTAATTTTCAATAAAAATTACATTTCAAGACAATTACATTTCAGCTCAGGAATCTTTTGCATTGTACAGCTTAATGAAAATATATGCTGTAAAATATTTATTAACCACATTATTGGGTTGTCATACTATACAGCATGAGCAACAGAATGAAAATAGATTTATTATAGGTATTATTCACAGGCATGTGTCCCCTGTGTTTGGGTTTTTTTTTTTAAATCCTCTTATGGCTCAAATTGTATTTGCTATTGAAACGTGATGTTTTGGGTTTTGTTTTTACAAATCTCATAGTAAAAACTTTTTGGACAGCCCTCTTCTTCTTGCACTAATTAAAAGGAAAGGAAAATTGATAAAACTATCATTAAAATGATCAGCATGAATTGTGTTTTTAATAATCCCATTAAATAAAAACTAAAAATGATAATAGAAAAATGAAAAAAAGCACACATGTCCTTTTGTGAATTAACTTGTACTAATGAAAGCAATGGATGCCTTTAAACAATTTTTACACATGGTTATTTCATTTGTAAAAGCTGAATGCTACACAATGGCTACTTAACCTGAATATCTTTAGTTCTCCAAATCAAAGCAATTAGGCAATGGTGAAAGGAACAGTAGACACCTCATCTGTACTAGAGACATTTTTCAAAAGTGCAACACTGAGAATGAAAATATTTATTTAAAATGCAAACCTCATACTGAAAAAAAAAAATTCTGCTTTTTAGCAATGTCAGTGTAATGGCATGCCAAGGGGCCATGCAGAGGATGCTGCACTGTGAAGAGAAACTCAGACCCTGACGGAAGCATGGTTTGGAAACTCTACTTTGCATCTTGAGAGTTTCTCCAAAAACTGGTTATAGCACTTCTTTGCTTCTTGGATCCCTGTTCCTATCTTGAGACTGGTGGGAAATGTTCTTGAAGTCACTGGGTCCTACTCAGTGTAGGTATGAATCGTATGACTTGCAACAGTGGACAATCCATGCTTGGGAGAAGAAAGCAGCTGGCCTTAGGATCACCATGCCACGGGGCTCCTCTATGCATGATAAATAAAAAGATCATGAAGGAATAACCAAATCAGAGCATTTTGAGGGCTTCCTGATTAGGATTTTTCCCACAATGAAAGTTCCCTTCCTTATAGGTTAGAGTTTTCCTGGCTCTTGATTTTCTGTTGCAAGAGTGATGGAGAAAGTATTAGAGAGACAGAGTTGAGATAATCTTCTGCCCTTTCAATCATCCTGGGCATTCTGCACTTGAATCAGTGGCCACCGAAGCCTTTAGGGCCCTTTCCTCTGATTTAATGTTGGTTGGATTAGCACTGTCCCGTGTCGTGCTAAAAATCCTTCACTACTTGCAGGACCTAACCTATAACAGTCCTATCTTTCCCCTTTTCTCCTCTCTTTTTACAAGATATCCAAAGGAAATGTAAACCTTTTAATGGCCATTGGAAATTAACGTTTTCCCGTAACTAATTTTAAGTTAAATGTTGGTCAAAAAGGCAGAAACCATGGGAAAGAATTAGGAACATGGGTATCCGAGTGCTCTCTGAAATTACAGTTTCCGGCATCAGACCTAAAAGACAAGGATCTGAGAGAACCACAGCTATCTCCAGTCATCTCTGTGCTCTTTTAGATGTGTGTCCATCATTTCTTGTACCTTATATGACTGATAGTTTATTCCATTTGTTTTATATACATACTTGCTTTTTGGTTCAATCTTCCCTGTCAATGGTTATCTCTTTGGGCCTGTTACTCCTCTTTTCTGGCAGGTTGCTACCTGTGTAATGTATTTGTATTGATTACACTGAAGCTTTGAAGCATCTTTTAGTGGAGATCAACTGCAACTGGCTGCTGTGGGAAAAAAAGCAAGTGGCTTTTCTGCATTTGTTTGCCTTCTGGAAGCTCAACTTCAGGATTTTACTGCTCATTCCTCTTGTCAGTACCTTCACTTCCCTGGGATAGCAAAGGATGTTCTAGTTCTTATTTCTTTTTTAAAATTTTGTCTTTTCCACCTTTGATTTATGAAGGAATAGGTGTTTAGGGACACTAGAGGCCACTGTAGCTTCACTGCAGGGGGAACAAATGCTTCTCAGACGAACCAAATGACTAGATTTGGTAAGATTTTGTTTTAATTGATAAATACTTACAAACCTTTGCTTTTCTCCCCTCTGTACACAGAGTGGGGGTATCTAACTATACTTCTTGGTTAACTGAACATCTCTTTTCCTTGCCAGTCCCATTGCTCTATCTCCCTGGCTGCATTTCCAGTCAAGTTTATCATCTGCCCTGCTTCAGCCTCAGACCTGCAGCACCCCTGCTTGCTACTAGTTACAATTTCTGATTTCTTTTTCAGCTTTTCAGACTGAGCTGGCTGGTGCAAGAAATTGAAATGAATCAGAAGTAACTGGAGGTCCCGAATGGTGAAGGAGAATGCTTTGGATCTTGGGTCAAGACAGAAGATAAAACTGCCAAAAATTATCACCCATGACAAACAACAGCAAGCAAATGAACATACCAGTTTTCAGCAGTGAACTTCCAATTAACATAGATGTCGATTCTTACCAAGCCTACAATTGACTTTACTGAAATTAAGCTAAGTTGAACAAATGCAAATGCAATGAGTAGCACATTCAAGACCTCTCCACCAGTCTCATACTAGGAGCATGAACCCAAGAAATGTAGTGTTATATCTCATACCTTCAATGAGTAATAACAAGAATGTCAGGGACATAATGCCTGGACTTCATTTGTTGAAGTTCAATTGTTGAGTAGAAAAAAAATAGAAGTTTAAGGGTTTTGTGTATTTTTCCTTTTGCAAAACAGTTTCCAGATGAAGAGAAACTATTTTAAATCTAAATTTTCTATCACCAGTTTGTATCTCTATTGTCCTTTAAATTATTTTTAAAAAATAAGAAAAAAAAAAGTAATATACTTTTGTTATCCACCAAGGGCTTCTTCCCATAAGATCCATCCCTCTAGGCATTACCATTTTTGGTAAGAGACACAATTTTCACAGAATTCAGCTGAAGCAGATGCTTGATTTCACATGCATTCCTCTACTTTCCGATACAGGGCGCAGGCACAGCATCCACGGGCTGTGTCCAAGGGGATTCTTCTCAACAATAATTGCACATTTTGACTGTTGATATTACCTAGCATGTTATAGCTTAACATTCCCCACTAATTATTAGATGGAGAACTCAACTACTGTGGTTATAAAAATCCTCTTGGACTTGGGGAAATATCTCTACCCAAATATTCTGCCCCAGTTTTAGGTCTCTGCAGGGTAATGCATTCCAAAAGTTCAAGTCTCAGGCAGAGAAGGGGAACCGGGATTTGGCAAACGGCACCGTGCTGCACACTGCAATTGTCTGACCAGATGGCATTCAAAGAACTGGTGTTATTGCCATTGTCTTAATATCATTGCAGGCAACAAGCAACGAGGGGTATCACAAGCACTTGAAAAAAAAATAAATCAAGAAACCTCCTTTGGAGAAGTGAGGAACTTTAAAGCATTAAGAAAGGGAAGGAAGTAAATGAATCATGCACCTGATGTTAGTTGGCATTCTCAAACATCATGTGAATAGGCAGGATGCTGAATACCTATGTTTCCGAGGGGTGTACATCCTGAAGAGCTTCTGTTTATTACTACAAAGCTTACTAGGAGTGAGGGGAAATAGAGGACCGTGTTACTAAGCATTCCACTGCTAGGTATGGGGTCAGGCTTTCCACCTCAAGTTAGATTCTGCATCACTGGCAATTTCTTTTTCACGTGGTGCATGCAGAGAGTTTACATTAAGCCTATTTTTAGAAACAGATATGATATAGGAGGTGGAGAGAATTCCAGAGTACAATTTACTTGTTTCCGTCAGAGCAGGGATGAGTTTTTCCCCCCAAGCTCCTATAGTGGCAAAACTCCTCCTCATGGCACCAGAGAGAGTTGTCTGAACAGGGAATTCAATCCAGGCTCACTAGTTACAACACTAGATGGGTGACATTCGTTCTCTGCAGACACCCAATGCATGTCCGACACACAGCTTAAGACAGCTTGCATTCTCAGGATGTGGTAAGATTCATCGGTCCTGGTCTAGTTTCCTGCACACAAAGAATTTCAGCCATGTTGTAGAGTTGAACAGAAATAAATATTATTTGTGTTCAGTGTGTACATTTGCAGATACAGTGAATTTAACATAGAGGCTTTTTAAATGGCGTGCAGAACTCTAGAAAGTATTTATAGAAATGCCTCATTTACAGTGTGGATACACCAGAGAGGCTGTCTACCGTTACTTTTGATAAATGATTAATTTGAATACTTGTGTATAATATTTTTGAGAAATACAGCATACGTATTTTTCTTAAAATCAGTATGAAGCTGCAGCCTCGTGAGCACAGCTCTCGATTCAAATGCACAGCAACATTTGACTAGCTAATGAAAGACTAGGCCTCTACATGACAAAACGCCAGAATTAATTTCTGCAAGTACAAAAGTCATTTTGGTAGGAAAGAAGAGAGAATTAACTTTTACCTAAATGAATAAATGTTTTTCCCCACTGCTATTAGAATGGAGCACAGAGCAAAGAGCATATTCAGGAGGCAATCCAGTGCACTACTTGTGCAAACACGTCTTCACTTAAGGAGCGAAACAAGAAGCAGCTTACTTAGTTCACATAGCATCCAATGCAAGTCACTCAGCATTGCAGTAAGACAGAAGTTAAATAGTCGAGGACAGTTATCTCTAAGTACACTTTGCATTTTTACCACAAAAACCCACATACACAACATGTATTTTGATACAAACACATGGCAATAGTATATCAGCTAAGAACTATAACCAGCCACCACCAAAGCACACCTTTTTAAAAAGGCACTGAGTGGTCTGCAGGGTTTTTACTGTAGACTGGGATCTCAGGAGTTAACTGGTTCATTTTTAAATTTGCAGCAGTGTGCATATTAAGAGTTTCTGAAGGGACAAGTATCTTCCATTCAGTGAAAATAAAGCAAAAAAAATAATCTGAGTCATTGACTACTTTTAGAAACACCAAAGTTATCACTATCATGGAGCATGTCATATAGTTGGGCTTGCTTTAGTTTTTTAACATATAGCTTCCACTTATTGTAAGTAAATTTGTCTCTTTAAGAGCTTGCAGGTACAACCAGGAGTAACATCTCCCCTCTGCACAAATCACTATTTTGGAGGTATGTACTCATTTACTGCCAACTTCAGTCTCACCTTTAAAAAAGCTGAAGTCAATTTTAAATGTTACTGTTGAAGGAGTAGGAAACACAGCTGGCGAGTGCAAAAAGTTTCGATCAGGCTGTAATAAGTTAATGAGATCAATACGTTGCTAGCAAACCTATATGGAGGTAATATATATGAAATGTCATAGAACTGACGGAGCAGGTGAAGTATTCGTGAGGGACATCTCAGAGCAAATCCAGTCCCCTCAAATTACTGCACCCATCGGGGAAAAGGAAGGAGTCAGGTGCCTGAGGACCAGTCTGGGAAGTGGAACAGGACGTGGGTAATCGATATGAAGACTTTCCAGCCCTGACTGAATGGCCCAGAATAGTTTGCGAATCACCGTACAACTGGGGGGCTGATGTATTTCAGGGGTTGATGTGTCACCAACACTTCTTTTCTCAGCTTTTCATTGTTTTCGACTCTCTTTGATCATGCTGGTACTGCAGTGCTGGCTGCTGGACACCCGTAGACTCCCATCTGTAATGAGTTTTGGAGGCAGTGCAATTTCTTTTATTTCCTGTCTGTAAGGATTCGAGCTGTAAGTATGGCAAAGACCAGCATTTCCTCTTACCACCTCAGCATGGTGCGTCTCTTATCCCAGGATTACAGCCCTGCCAAGCCTGCCTCTGCACACTGAAAGCAGCCGGTCCTCAGCCTGCAGGCTCGGTGGAAGTCCCACCTGCCCTCCTGAGTACAAACCCTGGAACCGGAAGGAGGTGAGCCATTGGTGCTTTCCCCACCACTGCCATGTCCCAAAATGCTCTTTAGGAGGGGATGGCAGGAACATTTGGAAAACATGGAGGCATGGCCAGGAAGCCTTGAGGATGCTCCTGCAGGGCAGCACAGACCCTCGCTGAGGTGACAGCCAGCCATTGCCCTTGGTGGGGGATTCTCTCTGTGATCCTATCAGGCTGCTTCACAAAGCCAAATTCAACTACAGGCTTGGAGCACTCACTGCAATTCTGAGAAACCTTGAGCATCAGTTTTAGAACAGGACCTGGGGGCTGCATCTTTGCTCAGGAGCTGGCTCTGGGGAGGCTGCTACACCCACTACTGTGCCACTGTTCAAACTGAGCTCCCCTTCAGAGTTAAAATGCAAAAAGCTGCTCATTTTTTCCATACAAAAACTGGGACCAAGCAAATTTCAGCAGCATTAGTCTATGGATACGAATTTAAAAAAATACAATTTGTGATTATTATCAGTTAACAGTTACAGTTCATTTAACCTACTGTACAGAACCTGAAACATCTAACATCCATTAAGAAGCAACGATTTCACACATAAAAGAAATAGAAGAAACTACAAACCTGCTAGAAGCTTCCCCTTGTTCTTTTCTTCAGGTCAGGGAGTGGGAGGGAAAAACATACTCGTTATGCAGATAGTCATCACATTACTTAGTTACAGATGATGTTAGATACATGATAAACAGAAATGGATACGTTAATTAGTGTACAACACACATGTTACGTTGCAACCACAAAAACATTCAAGCAAGACTTGTAATTACAGTGCTTCCGAAAAAGAAATCTTTGAGTTGTTTTAACACATGCACAACATGCTCAGTACATACCACTGCGGACTGAGTTGGCAAAGCACTTAGGCAAAATGCACTGCTGACACATATACAACAGAAAGCTGTAGGCTCTTATTATATAAAGTTATCTCTGGTAGATAAAAAGACTTAGTTTTAGGACAGCACAGTAATACGCGTATTTAACATACCAAGTAGATGCACTTTTGAGGGACAGACATGTTTTAGAGTATTTTAGGTGGGATGCAGCTTCATTATTTGTGTAATTTTATATCCATTCATTTATACCATATTTTGCATTCAACCTGTTCGTCTATGTGAAAAAATCAATATTCTGTGTAACTTTTAATCTAAAAGCTCCTTTAAATTGGGAGCACTTTAGAATTACAGTTCTGGTAATGGATTACTTATGGCTCTGTTGTTGTCAACTCTTTGAAATTCAAAGATCAGCTTTGGGTACCCAGCCAAACCTCTTCTTGGCTGAGCTTTTTGGCACATGATTACCTTTTTTACTGTCATGTGGATGTTCATCACCTAGCTTTGAGAGAAACCACTAATTCTCTTGCACTGTCAGCAATAACGACAGTTAAGACGATTATCAGAGCTTTCCTATCAGGGTCTTAGCACTCTCCTTTTTGATCTCTATCCTTTCCCTCCTGATTTGTGCTCATATTGAATCAGTCAACTCGCTACCTTCTGGTAAATCTTTTACTGAATTATTGAAGAGTCTTGGGCTGACAACGCTCTGTGAGTTCTCACCCAAACTAGGACATCAAATATTCCTTGTCTGACGAACTGTGACATCGGGTCTTTTTAGTCATCTTCCTCTGACTGCGTGTATAACTGAGGATATAATTTGCCCTAAGGCAATGCTGAACGTATCAGAAGTTATGATGAGAAGGAGCAAATTCCCCAGTGCATTCACCTGCAGAATACCACAAGGCTCTCTTCCCTCAGAGTAACTACAGCCTTATACAGAGGCACAGCCACAAAAACAGCATTAAATCAAGCTCTGCATTAAACTTGGTATTTTCCTCCTTAGAGATATTTTGGAACTGGGTGAAATATTACCCTTGATACACGAGTGGTTTTTTGCAATGCTTCTAATGCCTGTGCTCAGTGGTATTTCTCAGATAAATGGCAACAATTTGTATTTGTCCCGCTGTCCCAGGCTCCTGCATAATATTGATCTGATTTGTTAGTTGAAGTTTTTAATGAGAAGACTTAAGAAGACAAAACAAGATGAAACAGACAAATAGTAATTCTCTATAAGCTTGAACAGACATCGAGAACAGCACCAGCTGCCATATTTGTACCTACTTTGTAGGGCTGCAGGTATGCAAGGCCTTCAAATGAGGCTTCCAGGTAGCAATGGAAACCGATTTCTCATCAGCCGCATAACTACGCCATACACACTACGTGCAGGATATATGGTAAAAAAAGAAAAAAACAAGGCAAGAGGGAGCAGGGGATGAAACAAAAAAATTGAAAAGCAGATTAGTAACCAATACAAGTCATGGCTGTCTTTTATCATTCATAGCACTGATACATGCCTGAGGGGAGGAAGAATACTTTCATAATATCGCCAGGTGGCTGTCAGGTTTGTTCGGCTGGCGTCGGTAGAATAAAACCGCCAGGAAGCCTGGTATGGGGAAACAATAGAAAAGCACAAAGGAACCAAGAACATGAAGTGACAATGCCACCGCACTGGTTACGGAGAGAAGGGATTTTGCTCAGACTGGGATGTGTTTTATCAGGTTGGTTAAGGAAATATCAGTGGAAACCTATTAAAACTTTTGTGAATCACAGTAGGCTTTACATGGTAAAGTAGGAGTTACTGGCTTTGTGGAAGCACAGGAGATATTCGGCGCATAAAGGTCCTCAAAAAATGCATTGTAGTGATTTATGTGTGACAAGTCCATAGGGGACACCCACACAAACTTGCAGTCTGAAGTGTCATAATACATTTTGTAAATGATAATGAAAACCAGACAAAAAGCATTTAGAATAAAAAAGAAGTCTTCTCTGTGGTTTGAAGCACTGCTAAATGTTTAAAAACACAAAATAAATCATTTCAAAGGTGAGTGACCAAAGCATAGCACTGAAAATGTATTCACTGTTCAGATTTATAACTACATGTAGACAGATCCTCAGTTCTACAGACTGGAACAGCTTCCCTGATGTCAGCATAACTATATTAATTTGTACTAGCTGAGTATCTGTGCTTCCTGTATATTGTCAACCATTAAATGTCATCCAGGTTTTCTTGTATGGAATCTAATATCCTGTGTTTTCCTACCACATATCTCCCAGAAATAGATCTAGTTGTCATCTGCAGATGGAGAACCTGTCACTTACTTTGAGAATTTTTCCACTGGTTGATTATTCTCATTGCAAAAATATTCTCTGCATTATTTTTAATTTTAAACTCTGTTTTAAAATTAAAAAATATTACTCTGGTTTTGCTTATAGCCTTCTAGTGAAAGGTGTCCCTGCACATTGCAGAGGGGTTGGAGCCGGATGATCTTTAACGCCTCTTCCAACCCAAACCATTCTATGATCCTGTGGTATTTCTTATGTTTCTGTCTGCTATATTAGTCACGTAGGTTCCAGTAGTTCCTCTCTGAACTTTTGTGTTCAAATAATATTCACACTGAATATTTCTTATAAGCTAAAGACATTGAGAACAATATGTCTGTATGAAACATTTCAGTTCTTCATAGTGGTACCTTAGCTATCTTTAAGTCAGGTAAAGGCTCTAGCAGATGGTATATCTATGGCAACAGAGGAATTACAACAGACTGATTCTGCAGAGTAACTGATTAGAAAATAGATATTATGCTGATAAGCTAGAGCACACTAATTTCCATGGTACTTCATTATCAATACCCACAACAGACAATTTAAAAACCCTGGGCACTGTTACAGTAGACGATGATATGCAGTTCAGACACATCCTGAATTTATAAACATGGAATTTTCTCTTGTCCTGGACTCTATTTTTTCTAATGCTTTCTTTGCATTCTCTAATTTTCCACACTCATTTACGAATTGTAGATTCCAACTTGTTATGTAGCATGTTAGTACCAGCATCACCAAACACAGTGGTAATATTAGCCTTCTCCTACTTGTTATCTTTCGGGTTCTGCATCTAAGGACTCTAACACACCAGCTAGACTAATGCACTGGGAACTTGCATGAAGCTCTTGACCCTTCTCTCCCACTCCTTCTCCTCTGTGCTTCTCATCCTTCTTCAAATCCTTTCCAGAATCATTGATACTGGGATAGAGGACTCTTAGAATATTCTGAATTAATTGTTTCTAGATCTGGTATATTAAGACAGGAATCATTCCACCTTGTAAGGTCACACAGAATCACAGAATCGTAGGGGTTGGAAGGGACCTCGAGAGATCATCGGGTCCAACCCCCAGATTGTCCTCGGGTTCCTTCCTGTCTGCCTGCCCTCATCTTTCCTAGTCTGCCAAGCCTTGTGCCATTGGCAAATATCTCCATCACCAACTTTATATTAATTTCCACATGACTGAAAATGCTGAACATGAAAATGAACATGTAAATGCTGAACAGCCTTCATCATGGGATCCCACCACCAATGTTTTCCTTTTACAAGATTTTCCCCATTAAGAGTCACTTTCTGAAATCAATCAGCTAGCTACTCTTAATCTTTTTAGCACGCTGTCTTTTAAATAGTTGGGTTGAACTGTCATGCAGTGCTAAGAAGAGAGACAGCTAAGACCTAAATTGTGTGTTTCCTCTAGCAACCAAACTTGGAAGAATTAGAATAGAATATATGTGTTAGAAAATATCTGAGACAGTAATTCTACAGTACAATAGATAAAAAGGACTGTATTTATGTTTATTAATTATTCTAATAAACAATAAAATGAAAATATTTAATATTTGGTAGCCATCGAACAGTATAACTGGAAAGCATTTGTTAACTTTAAGAATGCGTCAGAGACAGCTTGGCATGGATCTGCTCTAGCATATTCATGCTAGCTTCTCTGGTTGATTTATTATTCCACAATTAAAAAACCCAGCATAAATAGCACACATAGAACGCTTGATATCCCAAGAAAATAAACTAGGATGTGAGAATATTATTTCCCCCACCACCTCTTTCTTTCTTTTTTTTTTTTCCCCCAGTGCTTGTGCAAAATAATTCTGTAGAGGACTTTCTCATTTTTAACTAGGACTGTAGGTTAAGGGAAAAACCCATCGAAACCAGCCCTTAACAAATTTAAGAAATATCATTACACTTTTGCTTAAAAAAAAAATCCCAATCACTGATTTGCATCATCATGGCACTGTTGGAACTGAAATGACTTCAGACAATTTCAGACTTTTTGGAATTGCTAGTGCCTACATTTCCAGCTTTAGAATTGACGAATAGAGAAAGCAATTCTCTGGGTAGGTCACTTTTCATTTTCACCAGGTATATCACTCATTGGAGCACTGTAGTAGATGAAAAGTAGCTTAATATAGCAAGAGTTCTGTGCTGCCAGTTGGGTTGTCTGGGGATCAATTCTATTTTTCCAAGTAATTCGCTAACTGCAGGCATGCAATTGACATCCTCAACTTAGTTTCCTCAGCACAGATAGAACACAAAAACTATGCTGTATACACAGTTATGGCAACACCTGGCAATCACTGAACACGTTACTTCATTAAACTAAGCAATCTGTTAAGCATTCTTTCCACAAAGCTTTCCAATTCAAAATAATAAAACTTGCTCCATTATGTAGTTTAAATCACCTACTATTGTCTTTTCACTGATTTCCTATTTACCTGAATTAGACTGGCAGCTGGGTTCCTTCTTTTCTCAAAGTGTTTCTGACGATGCTGCTCTTGCACTTTTAATGCGAATCCTGAGCCGAGGATGCCCTGCAATACAACATATTTATCATTATGGAGGTCGTTTTTTTCAAGAAAAAGGCATAGTTAAATGCAAAGATTTTTGTGAACTCGTTACACCATACGTATAACATAACACATTTACGACTGCATGTAACAGCGGCCCTTTTCTGGTGAAGTAGGAAACTCCTTACTTAGGAGGTAACATCTGTGGTGCTACCATTGACCAGTCATCCCAACAGTTGCTTGGGTTTCTGCCACACTATATTCCTGCAGCTCTAAAGGCCATGAAGATATATATTTCTATTTCTATATTTTTGTGTCAAGGATTATTCAGAAGATCTTAAGCCAGCAGTGATGAAATGACCAGCTGCCACATAAACCATATATATATATATATGAACCTCAAAGTCCGTATCTGCAGTGCTTATTATAACTTTTTATTTTAGAAAAGTTAGAAAACACCTTGCTTGACAGATTAAGACCATTTCTCCTCATTCTTTCCTATCTAATTAATCCCCACTGTTCATTCTATAGACTATGAAAAAAAGCTGATGATGAAACCTTTCCCCTTTTAGCCTTTTTACCTTTGAATAAGTAAGATAAATTTGACTCTTGTTGAACAGACCCAAAGACTGGGAATGTTTCCCTCCTTGGATGGCAAGGAATGTAATATTTCTGCTGGACATGTCTGCGTTATAAGGAAGAACATTTCCACTTGACTCTTAGACAGGATAAAATAATATTAGAAATGCACAAGTTTCTCACCTATGTCTTCTTTTACAGACAGATTCACTACAAAACTGTTGTTGAGGAAAATGAGTATTTGTACATAGATACGACATGAGGAACAAAAGTTCTGGCATCTATAATACGTAAGGTTATTAATCTTTTACATGTTCATTGTAGTACTGCTAAAACTAACTTTCTTGTTAGTGGTGACTAGGTAACAAAGGGAATTAATTACAGTAGCTGCCATTAAATGTCAAAGATTCACAAACAGGCAATGCTTTATAATTATAATCTCTACTTTATAATTATAATCCATTATGATATGCCAGAGATACTGAAATACTCTCTGTACATGAAATACATTCTCTGTAAATTCAGGTCATGAGATGAGTCAGTGCTGTTGGCAAACGCTGACTTTTAATTTTTCTTTTCTCTGGTTGAAAACAAAATGTATTATTATAACATACATGTTTTATAGTGGTCTGTAGAGAATGAATCTGAATTTAAAATATTGATTTTCTGTATATGCTGCACTGGATGCAATGCAACAAAATAAAGATGTCACTTCCAATTTCATACTTATTTGGTAGAAATTAAAATTATTCAGTAGTAATTAAAAAAATTACTCACAAAAAAGAAAAGTTATTTCTGAAGCTACGCTGTACTTTAGTCACTAGGTGATTCCAATTTCCATTAAAGTCTCTTGAGCATTGATAAAAGCAACATAAATAAATTGCAATGTTTATTTACAACCATACACATAAAATAATAGCTGCATTTTTACACTCAATGACATTAACTTGGTTTTGATTTAATGCTTTCTACTACTCTGTTGGTAGCCTGAAGATGGTCATACACGATAAGCTATTGCAAATATCTCTCTGTTTATTTTCAGTTGCATGTAATTCAGAAAAACATATCTGCTGATTTTTTTTTTTTTTTGCAAAAATCTTAAAGAAAATTGGTAGTATATATAAGCCACAATTCCTAATAAAACAAAGGAATTTGAACCTTACACAATAGTATGCTACCTAAATTAGGATTATTTCCCAGTTTTGTCCACACCAAAGAAACTCCCCAAAACTCAAGCAGTAACACTAACCCTTTCATTTGGCATACTCACAGCAGGTAGTGCAAAGAAAGAAATGCCAAGCAGAGCAAACCCTGCAGAAAGCAATCTTCCGAGCCAAGTAAGAGGAGTTTTGTCTCCGTAGCCAATGGTTGTCAGTGTGATCTAAAAAGAAATGAACGAACATCGTGGTTTACCAGAGGTCACTGAGGGATTAGATGTGGATTATTTACATTGCATGAAAGAAGCATTTCCACTAAATAATCCAAGACACATCAAATATATATAGCTGTTTCTAAAAGAAAAACAAGCATAAATAAACATTAATACATTTTCCTATGAAAACAATACAGTTTGTGACCAATTAAAATGGAGATAAATAACAAATGTGAGAAAAATGCCTAAATAAGCAATAAATAAGTTAGACCAGAAGGTCTCAATCTCAAAGTTGAGGCAAATGATGGGAAATTATGTGAGTTGGGTAGAAAAAAGGGTTATTTTCCATGGGTGTAAAGGTGTTTCACCTATTTTCTGCAGGGAAATATAACTGTGTGTATGTACACAGCTACACAAATAAAAATTACACAGGGATTGTATCGGAAGAATACAGTAGGGAGGAACCTGAAGTTCACAGATGATACAAAGCCAAAGTAACAGCAAGAAGCAGCTGCATTTTCTACAAGTCCATCAGTACAATCTGAAGTGGATTATTTTAAGAAATACACAAAGCACTACTCAAAAGCTGGATGGAACTTTAAGAAGTTCTTGGTCTTTTTCCCTTGCTTATGACAGGCTCAGATATACCTATGTCACTACTAACATAAAGGTCCAAAGACTACTACACTGCAGCAGAAGCAGAGGTACCTCAGGCTGCTGGACAATGTTAGCTCAGACCTTTGTGGGGAGAGGTCTAAGAGAAAGAGGGTATCTGCAGTCTCTTTGTGTGGTGTGTATAATCAGAGGCTCAACATACAGATGTTTCAAAAGCTATGCTCTGGAGGTGAGTGCCCCTGCGGTGTAGCATCAATGCAGATGATGTCACAGGTTGGTACACGTGGGAGCTCTCTCCACATGGCCATGGGCCATGTGGGAATGCACATTGACCACGGGCCATGTAGGAATGCACTGCATATGCAAATGCCCCTGGGATAATGGTGTGTGGTTGTGGTTTACTGAGCATAGCTACAAGACAGAAGATTATGGCTTCATGCCTGTGTGTGGCTGAGGGTCTTCCCCAAGCCAAGGATATGTCCTCCAGGCTGTTCCTGGCCTGGGAAGCGTGCAGGTCCCAAACCTGGGGACCAGACTGGAAGGAGAAACTCATGTCTCTGTGCTTCCTTCTTGTGGAATTTGGACCCAGCTCGCTGCCTGGTGTGGGCAGCAGGAGTAGGTGTGGGCAGAGCAGAGCAGAAGATTTCCAAGGACTGGGTGAGACACTGCAGGGCACGTGCTCAGGCAATGGCACACGATATTAAAGGGCAAAGACAGACAACAGCAGGCTGAATGCCAAGGACTCCAGGGCCTGTTATTAGCAGAGAACATGTGCATGGAGAATTATTTTACATCATGTACCAAATGTGGGCAAGTTCAGGCTTAGCAAATATTCTGGCAGGAACGAATTCTTCAGGAAAGTGCCTTCCTTCTAGAGACATTATTTTGCTTCCAGCTTCCTCAAAGTTCATTCCTAGGCAAGACGGCCAAAGCAACTCTATTTAATGCCAGGGTCACCACAGGACAAAAGAAGGAAAGTCTTTTGGAAGTAATTAGATTTCAACTATTTAGAGCTCCATAGATAGTAAACAGTGCTTTTAATTGCTCCCATTGTTGGGAACAAGCTGCGGGTATAATTTACCCTGAGAAAGCCACAGTGACTAAAAGAGAGTGAGCTGAATTAAAGCTGCAGCTGAAATTTCAAGTGGTTATCAGGTCTCAAGTTTTGTAATGCTAGCCTGGTCACAGCCATACCACCTTTCATGCTTATCAGGTCTTGCCTTCCTTCTGTGCTCCTCTGACCTTCCTTGCCTCATGCCCAGTTCCTGGCTCTTGCTGGTCTCTTTGAAGAGCCAATGCAACACAGGAAGGTGGAAAGAATTATCCACATTTCTGTGTTGTTTATTTCTGCTGTTTCGGTGAGTTGTGTTAGCTCATGGAGGTGCCTAACAAGCTCCAGATCCTGCACAAGGCAGTGTGTGGCTGAGATGGAGCAGTAAGGAGGAAGGGAGATGAAAACACAGCTTGTTATTTTTGAGGAGAGGCGAGCTGATGCAGTGAAAATCTTGGCCTCACAAAGGGGCTTGATTTGGTTTTCCTTTGGTTGCTGAAGAAGGTATTCCCAGTTCTTCTCATCAAAGGGCAAGTACAGACACTTTGAGGCTATTAAGATTTAACAAGGGCAAGTGTAGGGTCCTGCATCTGGGGAAGAACAACCCCAGGTACCAGTATAGGTTGGGGACTGGCCTGTTGAAGAGCCACATAGTTGAGAGGGACCCGGGAATCCTGGTGGACAGCAGGATGAGCACGAGCCAGCAATGTTCCCTCATGGCTAAGAAGGCCAATGGCATCCTGGGGTGTATTAGAAGGGTTGTGGTTAGTAGGTCAAGAGAGGTCCTTTCCCCCTCTACTCTGCCCTGAAACTTTTTCACTGTGAGGGTGACGGAGCACTGGCACAGGCTGCCCAGAGAGGCTGTGGAGTCCCCTTTTCTGGAGACACTCAAAACCCGCCCAGATGCATTCCTGTGTCATTTAGTTTAGGTGATCCTGGCAGGGGGGTTGGACTAGATGATCTTTCGAGGTCCCTTCCAACTCCTAACGTTCTGTGACAAGCAACAAAGAACTTGAACAAATGAATCCCTGGATAAAAGTTCCTCAAAATTTGTTTTGAGGCCAGTCATTGCGAAGCAGTGTGAAGCTCTGGAACAAGCCTAGTTTCTTGGCTTCTGTCCATCTCACTATCTCTGCCAGACACTGGAAAGTACAGAGATATCTCCTGTCTGTACTGACAAGAAGGAAACAGACTAAGTGTCATCTGCATATTAATGATTTTGCCACTGAACTGTCTTCCAAAGAAGTCGAAGATAAACTTGAAACTTTGAGATCTGACATCTGGGAGTGATCCAAAACCAGAGGCAGTCACACAGACTGTATCTCTGGAATTTCTCCAAGGAAAATAACAAGACCATATTAAAGCCTTTCCCCCCAGTCTTTGAGGTCCTGAGGACTTAATGGTATCAGTCTACTGTTAAGAATATCAGTGGCTTCTTGCTCACTTTGAGCAGTTTTATCTTAGGACAGAGTCTTTATGTGGGTGTATAGGTGTCAGCACGGTCCCATATCATCTTACTCAACACTGAACAAATTGGTTCGATCTTCATTTTATATTCCTCTCATCACACTACTGACAAGATATTTTTCCAGAAATCCCATGACAGGGGATGGAACTAGATGGTCTTTGAGGTCCCTTCCAACCCAAACTATTAAGTGATTCTAAGAAAATCTGTAGGGAACCTGTGAAGATCATTAGGGACAGGTTATTCATTTGAGAGGAGACTTGGTCAAGGGAAGCAAAATGATGGAAAAGGGGGTCAAGATACATTAAAAGAAAAAACAAGGTGCATAAATCTTGCCTTTCTGAGGATACCTACTAAGCAGCTCTGTGTCTGATCACCATAGCCTAAACCAGCACAATAAACCAAACCTTTTAGAGTTTATTTGTATAGGATTCATTTCATCCAACTTGAAAAATAAAATGCTCAGTTGTTTATTATGATCTCAGCACTGCAACATGCACAAGGGAAAGAGATAAGGTAACTCATCCTCTCCTAAAATGTAGGACGTAGGCTTGCTTGAAAGCAAATGTCTAGTGCCACCTGAAATGTCCTGTGGCACCTGAACAGTCACAGGAGAGGCAGTGGACTCTCAAACAGATCTTCCATGGCACTGTTTGCCTATGTTCAAGCAACTGAATCACACATCTGCATGGTTAAATGAGTTAGTTGAGCCCTATCTTCTGTACCAGATACAAAACTCCATTTCGGTTGCTTCTATAAATGAGATGTCTGGAAAGACCAGCCAAGGCAGGCAGTGTCACCTGGCTAGACTCAAAACTCACAATGATGATAGAATGTCTGTTATATCTCATTGCTGAAGCTAATAAATATGCTAATAATAAATGAGGTAATATAATAATGGATGTGATTATATAACCTAGGTGTCTTCAATTAGATGAGATAGGACCCAGGAGGCTCTCCTCTACCCTAATATTTTTCTGATGTCATTTTGCATTCTGCTAGCAGTACTTACCTTTTGAATCTTTACCTGACATCAATTAAATGAAAAAAAAAACCCCACATAATTTGCTCATGTTATCATTACATTAAGTTGGGAAAAATGTCATCAATATTAACTCATTTGAGATAGTAATTGTGACAATATTGTTCACTGTAATATGTTTTGTTCACCTAGGGGTCACTGTGGAGTGCCAGAGCCATGCTGTATCCAACTGTAACCAATGGCTGCTACTAGAAAATAATGGCTTATTAAGACAAACTCTGTCAAATGTGCAAGAGAATCTTATTTGCATTATATTTTCAGGTAAAACTAATTAACATACAAACTACATGCCACTGTAAGCACACGCAGTTTCAGCTAGCACACAGCAGTTCTCAGAGCATGGTTTGGTTTTGAAATACCCAAGTTTTTGATTTGACCTTTTGTTCCTGAATAGTCATTTTATTTTGTTAATTGAATTTACCTTCTTTACCAGAGCAAATTTTCAAGTTGAGCTCTTCATGTAACACAGAGTGTGGGACCCCAGCCACGGGAATGGAACATCCAGAGTGGCTGTATTAGGGCGATGTTTAAACCACAGGCCGCAATTGCAAATGCAGTGCAGTATTCACACGTAAACGCCTTTTGTTTCAGCATAAAGATACAGGCTTCAGAAATGGAGTCCGTGAAATGACCGTAGCAGGATATGATCCTCAAATAATCTGTATTAATGAACTGGTTAACTGCCGAATGCTGGGGTCTGGTCCCGTTAAAGGGGGGAACAGACACGTAAGTGCCTAGAAAAACTTGAAATTCAAGGTGTCAGTGTGTGCCTGACTTCAATGCAGTCTTTTCTTTCTTGTACCTCTTCCTTCTCAGAATTGAGGCTGGGATTTGGGAGACCCTCTGTGGTTTAAGTTAGAATAACTTTTGCAAATAAACAAATCAATGAAGCCAAGGATTGATTTCCCCTAGAATGCTGCACAATCTGACCTTTTCAAAATCTGCATGTGGGTTACTCTGGCAGTAAAAACACCCATGTCTAAGAAGCACATTATGCATTTCCCACATACTGTTTTACATATTATACAAAAATACTATCATTAAAATGGCAAAGATAACAGGTAAGGGGGAACACTGATTTTCAGTAACTTTGTACTTAAGCACATTAAAAATTTAAATGTATTCATGTAACATGCTGGGGTAAGAAGAAAAGATATAGAAATGCACAATATAGATTGTTTTCAGGTTTTTGATTACAATTTGTTTCTTTTCCTGCTGATGTCAAGAAAAGATTCCTATTTTCTCAGTTGCACTACTTATCTGACCTATGAGTCATACATTTTCACTTCATAGTGTACAAAATATTTTAAGCACCACTTTATACAGTCATTAGTTCTTAGCAGGGTTTTTCCTCAAAAAATAGCAGTCAGCAGGTAGTGGAGAAGCAAACTTTAAAATAAAAGATCTTGTTCTTGCTTTAGGCTGCTCAGGGAGAACGATGTGGATATAACATGAGCTTCACTGAGATGTGAGAGCTGAGTTCTGGATTTGCTGGGACTTTCTAGTTCCTTATGCATATGTTTCCCCTCCCTTTTTCCTACTGGCAGGTGGGTACAATCCTCTGCTTAGTCCAAACTCCCAGTCTAAGCAGTGCTAAGTCACATGCTGCTTTGTGGAGAAGTAGAGGGTAAGGCTGAGGGCTGAGGGACCCAGGTCTGTTTCGCCTGGAGAAGAGAAGGCTGTGTATAAATACCTTAAAGGTGGATGTCAAGAAGATGGGGCCAGTCTCTTTTCACTGGTACCAAGTGATAGGACGAGGGACAGTGGACATAAACTGGAACATAGGAAGTTCTTTACTGTAAGGGTGATGAAGCACTGAAACTGGCTGCCCGGAGAGGTTGTGGAGTCTCCTTATCTGGAGACTTTCAAAACCCGCCTGGATGTGTTCCTGTGTGACATGCCCCAGGTGAACCTGCTTGTCAGGGAGGCTGGATTAGATCCCTAGAGGTCCTTTCCAACCCTAATGATTCTGTGATTCTGTGTTTTCTGGAGAATCGAATGAAAACATGCATTCCCAGCCCATGCACTGCCACAGGATGGTCTCTTGAGGGACCACATTTCCACTGCCCCTGACAAAGGGGCAATGGTGTTTGCAAGACTGCCGGAGCCATCAGCAAGGCCACCAGCATCCCAAGCCAGATGCTTCACTACTGTGTCAATAGAGGCAGATTACAAAGGTCTGACATTTCCAAGCTCCCAATTTTGCACACTGGTAACACAGAAATCTAGTCTCTAGAGAAGGCATGTAGCAAATGATTAACCCTTAGATGAACAAATTTCAAATACACAAACTAGTTTGAATAATAGGGAATTACCTTGACCTTTGCTCAAAATGTAAGCAAAACTTACTAAAAATATTTCTCAAGGATTTAAAACATTTTGGAAAGGGCTTTTGCACAGTCCATCCATGCGTGCTCTGAGCCTGTGGATACTACTGATTCCAGACAAAGTCTTGCAGCAGAAGGCCTGAGGTGAGAAAACTTCATTTCTGCATCTCTCTCATGAGGAAAGGCGGCAGAGGCTGGTTCAGGTCTCGCACTTATTCCAGGAAAACTAATGAGTGTTCTAGGTTATGTCAGCATTAATGATCTCACAGGCATCATTTCACTAGCCAGACACTGTCAGAGCTCGTGGTGTTCTGCTGCATCAGAAGGAAAAGAAAAGCAGCTTTATACTGCCATACCCTTTGTTCGGGGCATGTTTCTTAGGGTGCCCAAGTACAGCGCACGAGGCTAGCTCACTATAAGGTATTTTTAAACACCCCCCACCACCCCGTGCATTATACCATTAAAAAAAAAAGGTTTTCATTATCATATAAAGCCTAGTTTATTTAAATATATAACCATTCACATAATCCTTCCTTAAGAAAAGCAACCAGGCATCTACTTAGATCCCACAGTTTTCAACCAAGTAAAAGCAACTGATTTGATAGTTAAGCATGAGCTCAACTAAATCAAGGTTTTTACACCTGTAAAAACAACACCGCCGAGGCAGAATGGGAATATTTATTCTTGCTTTCTGTGCTCAAGGTACAGAGGAAGGAGAAAAAATCATCATTCTAAGGGTGCTGATGATACTCTTCTCTTCACTGCAAAGCTGACGTAAGAATTTTTTCCATTTCTCTTGCCTGACACTTGTTCCTCTTCCTGCCCTGCCGCTTGCAGCCCTCCGATTTGGATCAAAGCAGCTCTTTGTGGGACCATATTGCAGACTGTATCACTGAAGGGATCTGGGTTAAAAATTAAAACACTTTCTTCTCTTGAAGGTTTAGTGATCTGGTTTGCAGCAGAAACACAGAACCAGCTGTTCTGCAGGATGGGGTGAAATGAACTATGGACGTGCAAATGAATAGCTGGAGGAGGGAGCTCCTCAGGCAAGTTTTCTGCCAGTGAAAACAATTCACTGAGCAGCACACTAAGTTAAAATCCACAGCAGGTGAAATTCAAAGCGCTCTAGCACAGTGGTTAAAGGATGCATATAATTTTTTTTTGGTACTTACTGTGCCCCACCAGAGAGCGTCTGCATATGTGGAGAATTGGTTATTTGCATCTTTTTCCACCAGATAAACCAGGAAAGATGAAAAGATGAGTACTAAAAATCCTATGTACCAGGCTGTGATTAATTCCTAGGTAAAAGAAATCAGAGATCACTATCCATTTCAAAGGTTGAACACAATGGCATTTCAAGGAAGGCACAATGAAAAGATCTATGTACTTTTTTTTTTTTATTTGAGTTGTTAGAAGTCAAATGCTTCCCTATGGATGCAAATTTTCTCTAAAAGTGGACCAAATCAGCAACTTCACCAATATATATCAAATTACACTGCACATCAAGGACAAGAGTTTCAACGTATCTAAAAACTGTTAGCTTTTAACGTGGCCTGTTCTATCTGTGCTAATGCCCAATACAATTGACATTACTTCAGAAAATTTTAGGTATTCTGCTCAAAACTGACACGTGTTTGTTTCCTTGGCCTCTTGTTAAATCACATCAAGTGAAGATATCAACCAGGCAAAACCGGCATCTAGGGTTACGTACCTTGCTGTGTGCATAAACTACTGAACCTAACAATTTCCAAGTGCCTCCTCTTCGGTCCATGCGCACCATACGAAGGATCTGTAGGAAACGAAGACTTCTCAGTGCTGATGTTGCAAAAATGTTACCCTGAGTTTTTGCAGAAACAACTGCTATTGAAGCGATGAGAACAATGATGTCTGAAAGAAATACATTACAGAAAACATTAATGTCCAAGTACTGGTAAGTGACACATACTTGTACATGAGCTGAGTGACGGGACAAAAGAGACACGCCGGCAGTGGGTGGGAATCTGAGGCAATGAAATTCCCATTTGAGGTAGGGATGTGAGGTCAGGGCTGGTGTCAAAGGCTTCCTTGAGAGCCTCCAGTGTGAAGACTGAGGGAGCTAATTTTGAAAATAGATGGATAAGAGGAGGAACCTCATCTAGGAGTTTGAAGCCTGGAGTAGCAAACTCTACGAATCAGTAAATAGATCAGAACTGTTTCCTTTTTATGTTTTCCCATAGCAACTTCCCTATGAAAAGGCAAAAAAGAACAAAGGTAAGAAAAAAATTAAGAAAAAAACCCCACCCAGTGGTGAGAGTCCAGTGGAACGGTATTTATAAGCACACATATTAATTTCCCATGAGTACACGGTGTGGTTAAGGCATGTTTCTGGACACAACTCCCCTGATGCTGGCTTTACACTGAAAGAGGGTATATTTAGATTAGATAAAAGGAAGAAATTCTTCCCTGTGAGGGTGATGGAGCACTGAAACACACTGCCCAGAGAAGGTGTGGCTGCCCCATCCCCGGCAGTGCTCAAGGCCAGTTTGGATGGGGCTTTGGGCAGCCTGGTCTAGTGGAGGGTGTCCCTGCCCATGGCAGGGGGTTGGAACTCGATGGTCTCTGAGGTCCCTTCCAACCTAAACCAGTCTGTGATTCTGTGATGTGACATTTCCTGGAAAAGAAGAAATACAGTGCTGGGTACTCAGAATGATTCTTTCAGCTGGCAGCCTGTAAAGTTTATTGAAGCCCAGCAAGTGTTAGGATTTATTTCTTCAGGTCACAGACTCAAACTGTGAGAGCAAGTTTGTTCTGCATGAACAATTCAGCCAATTGCCCTTAGAGCCAGGGCAGCATTTAATGGGAGATGAGGAGAAGAGGCACAGTGATGGCACACAGATGCTGTGAGAAGGTATAATGTACTTTTATGATGATTGAGTCTGACACACCAGTGTGCACGGAGTGGAAAAGCACAGAACAAGCTCTGTGTTACTTCATCACCTGATAATTAATTTCCTAACCTTCTTTAAAAGCTTAGAGAGCCTTTGTAAGAAATACCTGGTTTAAATCTTAGGATTTTGTAGTGTTTGTATGTCTGTATGCAAGGATAATCTGAACCCATGTTTGCCAGTGAAGAACTGAAAGCAAGTTCTTGTTGACAGAGTTTTGCTTCTTTTGTGGTGGGTATGAACACTCCTCTTGTCCCTAGGGTAGCTCCTACAAGTCAAGAATGACCCAGTAAGTAAAGAGCACCCCCACCCTGAGACTGGCTGTACCTACAAGCAGGAGACTGCTCCCTTAGCCTGCTCCAGTACAGTAAGAAATAGCCGTGGTTCACTCTGCTCAGCCACCAAAGTAAGCTGAGGTCCAAATACCCCTCCCTGCAACACCGTGGTCCCTGAAACACCGTGGGTTTCTCTGAACTCACCCATAGATGGCCTTGTCTTCTTATTACAACACTAAGGGTACAGACAACCTGTGGCTAAAGGGTGTCTTGTTGAATTGCGGAAATCCTTGTCACAAGATGTGAAAAGTTTACATAGGTTCAATGCCAGTGGCATGATTTCATGGACTAATTAATACCAAGAGCCCAATTCTGGCTCAAGATGTCTCCTGTAGCAGGCTGTTGGAGGCTGAGAGGCTCTTATGGAGAAGTATCACTATATTTTTGCCCTGCTTGTGTAATGTTCCCTGGCTGCTCACTGTTGGCTGGTGTCGCTGTAGAACATAGTGTATTAGGCTAGGCTAACCTTATGCCTGTCTTGTGCTCTGACATTTTAAAATGGCTTTGGCTACTACTTAGGTGCATCGTAGGTGTTTTCTATATAACTGGCTACCAAAAACCCCCAGGATTTGCTTCTAGATGTAAATTCAACAGGTTCAGAGATCAAGAAGAGATAGAAATGGATAAACCAGCCTGAGGCACCCCTGCACAGTACAAATCTCAAGAGTACAATAGCCAGATGCAGGAGTTCTGGGTGAGTATTCAGAAACAGGACAACTGACCAGGAAAAGTTAACGACATAAATTCTAACTGAGATCAGAAAAATAGATGGAGTAGGATTCAGGTCCATGTGAAGACATACAGATTTAGGTGCCCACATGTGATGCAGGTGTCTAAACTCCCCATGCAACACAAGGAAATCATGTCAACTGAGAGAGGTGCAGCTAATCCTCAGGAAGGCTCCTGCTGACTCACACTCTGGGCTAAGTACAAAAAAGTCTCCCTTCAGCTGCCTGCATTTATTTGTCCAGTGCCATTTGAGATGCCTTAAGGTATCTGAGACAGATAGCTATGCTCTCAGACCCAGGAAGGCTGTGCCCTTCAGGAGAAGTCACTCGGGAGCAGGGAATATCATGTAACAGGGGGTACCTCTATGTACTCCACTGAACTGAGCCCTAGATCTTGACTGACCATACTTGAAGTATAGACACGTCGCACACACACACCCACTTCCAAGTAAGATTCTATATTTAGATGTGCCTATCGGGATCTGAGGCTCACACAGAACGTGCTGGGAAGTCTTGAGCAATACGGGCTGTGTTGAAGAAAGAGTGTCCCTGGCTTGTCCTACGCTGCTCTGGGCACAGCAACAATTAAACAGCCTTTTAAAATTAGTTTTGACTGCCTATCAGCAAATCAGAAATGTTTAGAAAAGCAGTGTGTACTCATGCAAGTCATTTTTAGACCTTTAAAAAGAGTAAGGTCACCCAAGTATCATAAATTACGCATTTGGTCCAGAAAATATTGAATCCCTGACTGGGGGTTTTGGGTGCCCTCAGCCACTCTCATTCTCCTGCCCATTTCAGGAGCTCTGACAGCTTTCCTTATAACATAGTTTTTTCCTGGAGGTCCCCCACTGAAACAAGTTCAAATGAATTCAGTTTTTTCCTGCACTGCACACCATCTGCCCTGTGCTGCTGGGAACCTCCTGCCCCACTGAGGGTCTCTGGTCCCCTCTGACCATGAGAGACAAAGCAGCCAACAGCACCATAGCTCTCTTTTCCTTTTTAAAAAGTATTAGTCCCAGGGAGTTACCTACTTGTGTATACCTTGCTAGATGGAGGGTAGGGATGGGAAGAGGCAAAGGGAGGAGAGGCTGAGGAAATGGGGGAGCAGAAAATGCTCTGACAAATGTCAGACCATAGAAGAGAACTTTGCCAGGCTGATGGTGGGTTTTTTCACACCTTGCTCTCTCATCACCTCTTCCTAATGCTCGCCCCAAACCACCCCCACCCACTCCTCAGGCGTGAACAGGGAAAGAAAGAGTGTGTCCACTGCCTAAGGCAGCCCTCCCTGGCTGTGCTTTCCTCCAAGGCAGTGGAGGCAGGCAGGCACATTATTTCAGCATAGTTTAAGTTGCCAGGAGCAGGTGGAAGATACATCAAAATACACCCTTCTTGGAATTAAAACAGAGTCCAAAGAAAAGTTTGCAGCAGTTGAATGTCACTTCTGAATACATTAAACTGGCATGGTTTTCTTATCTAAGTGTACCCTGGAAAAATGAAAAATTAAGTACTTTGTGATTCTTTCCCTAACATATTTTTATCCTACATATCTCAGGTGTCATTTGCCCTCTTCTAAACAAGAGAGAAAAATACTCTTCTGAACTTCCTTCATATTCCACTTGAATTTAGCTAAAAACTCCATGGTATTTCTCTGTTTTAAAAAGGCTTTACAAACTTCTATCAATATTTTCCTCTTTATCTTTTAGTGGCAAAACTGGGAAACCAGGATGAAGTAAATAGCAACATTTCAACTAATTTAATGGGGACTCAAGTTTCACTCTGTATCTTGCTGTAAAGCACCAGGGAAGTTTGGAATGTGAGAGTAGGTAATGGGCAGTATAATTCCACACTTCTCTGTAATGATTTATTAGAAGACAGAAATTACTTTGATTTTTTCCAAGCTACTATCTTGTGTGCTATCTTCCAAAATGTTAAGCACCTCTTCAGCTATGATGCTGACTTTAATCACTTTTTAGAAATCTCTCATATTTTTATCCTTGCATATAGCATCCTCCATTAATTTCAGCCCGAGATTTCAGATCTTCTCAGCAGCTTTTGCAATGTTCACTATTGAACACTTAATTTCAAATTAAATTTCTAATGATGGATTCTTCCACATCAGAAGGTTCAACTAGTACGTCTCAAGAAACCCCTGAGATTACATGGAAGTTTTGTTAATAGTGACTTAGCAAAGGCTTTTTTAGTTGACAGCCACCATACTAATACTCAGGGTTTCCCCTGAAAAGTAAAAAAAGATGAACCCATAACTCAAGTGTGTAGTGGATTCCACTTTTATATTGTCCAATCTCAGTCAAACAGTGAGTATAAGTAAAGACAAGTAACTGAAGCTCAGTAATGCAACACCCTGAAACTCAAATAGCTCATGAGATGTGTGCCAACTTGAGATCCCTGCTTCACAAAGGAAGGCTAATGTTGGGCTGCCTTACCCTGCTCAAGCTGGGTCAGAAACTGGATCACTTGGGTCACTGGTGGAGGTTACCATTTCTAAGCTGGAAGCACTTCTAATGGTAACTCAGTGACTGAAAGATTAGTATGTGTCATGCTAATGGACCAGTCACGTAGGTAAAGGATGAACATAGACGCTTTACTTGTGATGGTGCAAAACACCCCAAAGCCTTGGTGTGCCATCAGGAAAATCTCTGAAGTTACAGAAAGAATGTCAGTATGGTTTCAAATCTCATGTACACACTCAAACTAATACACAAACTTGCGTTATCTTTCTCTCTTGTTCTTAGAGTCTTTGAGTGTAAGATGTTAGTGAGAGCTTTTCCTGTTGCCTGCATTTAATGCTGATGTGTTAGAATGTTATTTCCTTCTAAATACAAATGACAATTTTGATGAATATTGTGATTTTTTTCCCCTCAGATTTTATATGAATAGAAAATTAATAATACTTTTAGAATCATCACTATATCATCAAAATAGTGTTTACTATAGATTCACAGAAAATGCTCTGAATGTACACATCCTTGTTAAGAATACACGGGAGAATGCAGTGGCTGTCAATTATTGTGTCTGCTCTGGCTACAGAACAGCACAGAGAGGCAATGAGCTGGGACAAGAGCAGGACACATCTGCCCCCAAAACTGCAGGCATAAGCAGAAAATCTCAAGAGTGCAGCTTATCTAGCCTGAAGCTGTATTAACTCACAAAGGAAATTAAGTGGCAACTATACGACCAAATTTAGGCTACCCTCAGGCTGTCCTTCTAAGGTCTAATTTTGGGCTAGAGTTACTATCTAACATCCAGAGAAAAGACACAGCTTGCAGTGGTCATTTCTTATGAATAGTTCTCAGGACAATTCATTATCCTAAATTTCAAAGTTACTCCTGAAAGAACCAGCACTCTGATTCTGCAGTGTTATAGACCCTCTGGGCTCCATAATTGACTAAATGCACCAAGGGGGCTCTGACATTGGCTCCATCTGCTTGCCACGACACAGGTTATAGATGTGTATTGCAGCGCAGCGAGCAATTATCCTCACTGGCCGAGGAGTTTAATAAATTTTGATCCAGATTTACAACAATAACTACAGAGAAACAATTAACAGCTTTCTATTCTGAGTTGTTAGGTGTGAGTGGTGGAAGGGAGGGAAAGGCCAGCATTTTACTTTTTCTAGTATCTCTTTGTACATCAGTCTTTCCAGTACCTTCCTTGTGTTTGTTGCTATTCTCAGAACTCCCTTCAAGTCGTCTACAATAATCTCCATAGATAGCTGGTTGGGACTGGAGGGTGTCATCGAATCAATGTAGAAAGGCACTTTGAAATTTAATCAACCACTACACCTCAAAGTTAACACAACACACATTTCTAGAGTACGGTATTTGAGCATGTCACGCTACAGAAACATAGCAACAAAAACATATTCAACAGGCTCTGTCCTAAACTGATATAAACTGGCAATTTAAAGCACTTAAAGGTATAGCCTGATGACCAGTGCCTGACTTAGGCCATACACTAGTACATGAAAATAAGTTTGTGCTTTTTCAGATGCCTAAAAGAAAAGCTCTGTTTATACAAACTCATCTATAAGAACAACAGCCTTTTTGCACAGCCTAGTAACATATTTGGCATTGGTATATTTTATGCTCCTATGGGCTAGCTTAAAAAAAAAGAAAAGAAAGAAAAAAAAGAAAAAGACATTCATAGAGTTTAAGTTTTCAGAATATCCTAATAGAGGGGTATTCGGTGAGGAAAAAAATTGTATCATTATTACTTGAGCACTTGTTGAGAAAGGTCATAGAACAGAAAAGGTCATTTCATCACAACTGGCTGCAAAAATGCTTTTAGCTTCAAACAAGGAATTAAGCACTTCCCTCTAAGAGTTCAAGAGGACAAAGAATAAAATTCATGATTAGAGTATGCTGCAACAGTTAATTTAAAAAAGAGGCAAATTGTGATGTTTTTACCAGGTGGCAGTTCCTTTGCCCTGTGAATAGTCCCCTTGCTATGAAATCAGTGGGATATTTCACATAGTTATGGCAGAAAAAATTGGTATAATATGGGCTGAACTTCCAGTGACCTTGTGTAAATGTTTACTCCTGAAACTTTTCAGTACCTTTATCATTAAAATGCCTAATATATATATATTTTTAAAGGATTAAGCCTGTAATTACCTCTCTGAAGAGAGAAATGATCAATATTGTCATATTTAGGATGATGAATGTTATGAGATTGTGTAAATTGTCCCATTGGAAGAAGCAGAACTATTTATTGATAAAGTACAGATTGGTATGTGCAAGATTGTCAAAATCTGCAAAGTGGTTTTTTAGAGGCTACTCCGGAGACGTACGGTCTTTTGAGGTCACCTGAATTCACCCTCTGAAATATGATGCACTCAAGCAATATTCTCAACAAACCCCAGCAGTTTAATTGAATTATATCACCTGAACATCTCCAGCATAATTTGGGAGAGGTAGGAACCTGAGTTCTGCACCTCCCACAAATAACTGAGCAGATCAACAGCAATAAGGCACTGGTTTTACAGAGAAAAATCACCTAAACTCCACCATCAACAACAAAGCCGCCCAAGCAGTATGAGACAGTCTGGGTGTTTTGCATACTAAAAATAAGGGTGCTCGGGATCTCGAGTCCTGGCAGAATTTTTTTTCAGCTATGTCTGAGTATAGCTTTTCTTTCTGGTCAGGGATCAGATCTCTCTGCTCAGATGCCAGACAGGTTATGATTAATCGTCACCTACTAGTAAAAGTAATTGGCAGGATATCTTCAGGAAATTCTTGGGATGGATGACACCGTTTGATTTTTGCAGATGTTGTTGTCACTCCAGCCAAAAGGTCTTTGTGTTTTCAAATATATAAAACACTCTCTGGATGGAAACCATCGTAATCCTCATTACAGGCAAAACAAGGTGGTGATTTTGCTTCCTTTCGTAATCTTTTTTCAAGGTGCAAAACAACTTGGTATTTTTAGAAGTAGGAAAGTGAAATAGTTTTGTGTATTGAGATAATACAGAGAGATAACCACAGATGAGTGTGAAAATTGACTTTTATTGCTGTTGAAAAACAGGAAGATAGGGATGTATGGCAGTGGCACATACAAGAGAAAGAATGTATAAAAAAAGTATAATACTCTCTAGGCACTGAAGTGCAATTAATAAAATGATCCAGAGGTTGCTACTTCTACTCTACTGATTTTTTCCTTCTAACAATGGAAAATGACTACATTAGTCACTGACTTGAGTTCTTACTAAGGAGTCCAGTGAAACTGATCTGTGCATGGGAACTTGCAGTTTTCTTACTCATCTGCTGAACAATATTCCAGTGAAGAGAACGAAAGAGATGAACCATCTTGAACCCTTCTCTTCATCTATAGTTTTCATTTGCAATGTATTGAAATCATGTGAGAGAGAGAATTTTTTGGTGTGAAATGGAAGTGACCTCCTGGAAATACAGACATATTCTTTCTAGGGTATATGTAAATTTTATATAGCCAAAGTGAATCTATTTAGAAAAGCAGCTCACCAACATGTAAAGCTATCTTTTCTGGCAAAGAGAAAATGGTAGGAATTAAAAGTATTTAAGATAAATTAAAGTTTAAAACAGGCATATAAAATAATATATAGTATTACTTACATGATGTAGAAAACCTATATAATATGTATAACGAAACAATATGCAACATATGTACGTATTCATGTTATAAAAGCACCTTTGTGTGGTGCTTAGTTGCCAGCTTGTGTTAAACCCTGCCACAATACAGTATAAAGTAGGTTATGTTTCACGTATTTTCAGTGCCATGGAAAATAAACTCTGCATTAAACTGCAAGCATGCTTTAGGAGATCAATTAAAATCTTTTATAGCTGCAAACACTGCAAGGATCAGCTACAGCACCATATCCTGACACCGAAATGCCAGATTTGATGAAAGCTCCCAGAGTCTGGTGCTGGGGATGAGGTCAGTTCTGCAAAGCAGATGTGTACAAATGGGGCCGAACCCCCCGGCGTGTCACTGGTCCACGTGAGAGTGAGCAGACTATATGGAACTCCAGCTTAGGTTCAAGCTGTTTGGGACCTCACCTTGGCACCTGGAGGTGTCACCGCACCCCAGCGCGGGTCTCAGTCCTGCGTGTATCTCACCTGGGGCGAGAATGTCCCCTTGGCTGAGGTTGGCAGTAGCTGACGAAACACAATATGGTGGCAGCTCAGCTTACTGCTCTGCGGCACATCAAACAGGATGAGTAAGTGCATAAATCCCTGCCACCAACTCCCAGCACACACACAGAGACACTACAAACCAAAGTGGTGCAGAGGCCTGTCCAAACCTGTCACCAACAAGTCCTGTCCAGACCAAACCTGTCACCTAAAACTGAATTCACTCTAAACATTTGTTTTCAATCTGGCCCCACACTTAGTCTATTTCTTCAGCCTATCCTAATGAAAAACAATGAACTTAGGATTTCTTGCTTCAATCACAGAAAGGAGCTGTATAGTCTTTCTATGTCAAGGAGAATTACCCCATGCTTCCTCAACCTATGAATACTCCAGGCTGCACCTGGAGAAAAGGTAAATCCTTTTCTTCACGAGCATCTTAGCATGCCTTCGCTGCACCTTGAATAAAGCACTTTACCATACAATGCAACTGTATGTTGCTCCCAAACAAAACTGGCAACAAGCCAAAGACACTTCACACTAAAGCCAGTCAAATTCAATAAATTTGGACTCCGTAGGTCGAGCAATTTTTGAGACAGAAAAACAAGGTGCATTTTCAAAAAATTGGACATTTCTTAGATGTAAAAATGAAATATCTCCTGATGAAATTCCAGAATGAGGAAGATGGGTCAGATTTTTGTTTTGTCTTTTTTAATGAAGGTATAATGAGGTCTTAATTCCATGCCCAAGAATGGATCAACAGATGTTACTATGTCAGTGTACTCTAAGTGTATGTACACTCTTCCTGAGTAAAAGTAGCACACTTTCAGGCCATGATGACAAATATATCAAAATATGCAATTTTACCTTTTGTGGTAGATAGCCAAAATATTTCTCTGTGGGTTCAGAACGATAGTAGTTCAGCAAATCCTGAATTTTAAATTGTAGTTATGGTTACCATTTTTCATTCAGTCCGGATAAGAATAATGACATTAATGGGAACATTTCACCTGTCTTTGTACTGCTAGCAATTAAAGTTCATGGCCCTGTTGAGTACACACTCCTTCTATGGACTGAGTAAGTCCTCAGCAAACATCTTTATATTATTAACAGCTGGTTCAATAAATCTTAAAAATCTAAGGGCTTCCTGCAAGCTAAGATTAAGTTCATTGCAAGCCTTTCATGGATTTATATTTTATTAGCCTTTCCCAATAATTGATCTTTAATATTATTAATACGTGCCTGCCAGAAGGAATAAAGCACTATTTATTCAGCAGTTTTATGTGGCTTTAAGACAGGCTGACAGAAACACATTTAAAACTGTATCTTGGACCCAGCATTTGCCAACCCAATTTGTGTCGAACCAAAGAAATAAACCATAAGATCCTTCCCACTGATCTTAGAATCACAGAATCATTTTTGGCTGGAAAAGATGTTTTAAGATTATCAAGCCTAACCATTAGCCTGGCACTGCCAGGTCCAACCACTAAACCATGTCCACTTATTCTGCTTTGTGCCTTACAGGCCCTGGGGAAAAAAAGGGTGTGCTAGTCTCAGGATTTTCCCTGTGTGATAGTAGACCTCAGTGAAAAAAGCTATCGTGGAGAGAAAAAAACAGAAGATTTTTGGAGGGAAAGGCGGCAGGATGGGTAGTCAGACACACCCCCACCCCCACCACCATCAATGAATAAAAAGGCTCATTAGATTGGACTGTAAGAAAACCAAAGTTATCTGCAAGAAAAAAACCAGCTACAGGCATGGCAAGACTTGTGTGTGGAGAAAGGGCTGAATAATTTAGCAGTGGTTAGTCAGAAGACAAATATGAGATGGCAGATAGAGGCATGCAAAAAAAGCAGGAGATAAGAAAGTGTGTTGGATGCCTCCTATTTACCCTTCCTTATAAAAATGAGATCAAAAGATGATTTAAATCTGATAAAAAGAAATACAACATGCAATTAACTTGTAAAATTCATTGCCCCAGGATATAAAGGTAAAATTAAAGACAAGATTGGATGTTTCTCCTGGAACTACTGGAATTAGATTTTTTGGGAGATCCAAATTCCGGTCTGAGTCAGTCACTGATTACCCAATGTCCGAACAAAGATATTGTGTGGTTGGCTACTTGGGAGACATGTATTAACACCTTTTTATAGAGGTATCTGTCACAGCGTGTAGAAAGACACCAAAGGGGGTTCCTACATGACCCAGCCCAGCTGGAGAAGCAGTGCTACCTCTGTGCTGGGTTCTGGCAACCACACTGGCAAGAATCTAAAGGCAGGAGCCTGCACTTTCGCAGCCTTGTCAGTCACACTCTAATGTCTCAGGGAAGGGGCCAGAGAGCAGGGTGTCTGGAAGGGTCTGTCTAAGGCATTCCCATGTTGTGCATAAAGCGAAGGCAATGCAGTAGGATGGGAGTCAAAAAGCCAAGACATGTAGGAACAGAAAAATCCTGGGTGTGAGGATAAAATTGGAGAGGCAGAAACCGAGAAGTAAAGATGCTGAAAAGAGCAGAGGAGAGAAGATCATGTCTCTGAAAGAGAGGAAAAGCCTACTTGTAGGCTTGGAGAGGGAACAGAGAATTAAAAATCTGCTCTCAAATTCCCTGGGGTGTGGTGAAACAGGAGGTATCCAGTATCTAGCTGAGTTATCTCATGCAGGTGTTGAAGGCAGGAACATGGGTTCTTACCTGGACTTGTGCAAGGCCTTTGACACAGTCCCCCACCACATCCTTATCTCTAAAATGGAGAGATGTGGATTTGATGGGTGGACCATCCAGTGGATAAGAAACTGGTTAGCAGACCGAAGCCAAAGGGTGGTGGTCAATGGGTCTATGTCCAGGTGGAGGCCGGTGACAAGCGGTGTCCCCCAGGGGTCTGTCTTGGGACCGGTGCTCTTTAACATCTTTATCAATGACATTGATGATGGAATTGAGTGCACCCTCAGCAAGTTTGCGGATGACACCAAGCTGAGTGGTGTGGTCGACACCCTGGAAGGAAAGGAAGCCATCCAGAGGGACCTTGACAGGCTGGAAAGATGGGCCCGGGGGGAACCTAATGAGGTTCAACACTGCCAAGTGTAAGGTGTTGCACTTCGGTCGGAAGAATCCCAGACATAGATACAGACTGGGAGATGAGCTTCTTGAGAGTAGCCCTGCTGAGAAGGATTTAGGGATTGTGGTGGATGAGAAACTTAATATGAGCCAGCAGTGTGCTCTTGCAGCTCGCAATGCCAATGGTATCCTGGGCTCCATTAGAAGAGGGGTGGCCAGCAGGGACAGGGAGGGGATTGTCCCTCTCTACTCTGCCCTCGTGAGGCCCCATCTGGAGTCCTGTGTCCAGATCTGGGGCCCCCAATACAAGAAAGATGTGGAACTGTTGGAGAGGGTTCAGAGGAGGGCCACAAGGATGATTAGAGGGCTGGAGCACCTGTCCTACAAAGAGAGGCTGAGGAAGCTGGACTTGTTCAGCCTGGAAAGGAAGAAGCTTATAAGCAGGAGGGGATTAAACTTTTTAAAAGGGTAGATAACGGCAGGACAAGAGGGAATGGATTAAAACTAAAGGAAGGAAGGTTTAGATTAGATATTAGGGGGAAGTTTTTTACAGAAAGAGTAGTGAGGTGCTGGAACAGGCTACCCAGAGAAGTAGTGGATGCCCCATCCCTGGAAGTGTTCAAGGCCAGGTTGGATGGGGCCCTGGGCAACCTTGTGTAGCTCCAGGCCTGGAGGTTGGTGGCCCTGCCTGTGGCAGGGGGGTTGGAGCTCTATGATCCTTGGGGTCCCTTCCAACCCATGCTATTCTATGATTCTATGATTCAGTGTTGACTGAAGAGATGAATTCCAATCTTAAGGTTTCTGAGCTGTCCTCCAGAGGCATATACCACTGCCTCCTGAGTAATCCCAGAACGTGCATTCCTAACCTACACAACTATTTCGGATGTCTGCACAGTCAGTGTGCATGCCTCCTGGGACTCCCCTGTTTCTGTAAATACAGAGTTTGCTCAGATGATGTAGAACAAGAGATTTCCAGCCACTCTTTAACCTCAGCTGCTACCCAATCTGCATTTTGTGGGTGGGTAGCCAAAGATGGACTACTGTCCCAGCAAGAAGCTTTTTATGTTTTGGAAAACATGAGAGCAGGGCACCTTGCAGCCACCCTTGAGAATTCCTGGCGTAGGAGATGTTTAGAAAGAAATAGAAGCTCTACTCAGCACTTTTCTCAGAGGGAAAAAAGCTTAATCTGGTAGCACTCTCACAAACCCAACAGGAGGCAGTCCCAAAATGAGATTCTAAATACAGCAGATGATGCCATTCTGCATGGCAATTTCTCCACACTGCCTCATGACATTTTCATCTGAAATGAAGCAGTTCTCAGTGTTGGGGTCTCAAAAGCATGCTGGGACAGAGGGACCCTGCCTTCACCTTGGCTGCTCCCAAGATGGTTGCATACATCAGTTGGGGCACCAGGACTTGGTGGCGTAAAGATGAAACCATGCAACTGGAGCTGCCTTTTTCTGTGGCAGGGACAGCTTAAGCCATGCTCAAATAAGCATTTACACCATTTCAGAGCTTATGTAAGTTGATGTAAAATAGATCTGGTGGATATTTTCCTTAGATCTGTTATTGACAGCAACATTATCTATCAGCAGAAAAGTCAAATCCTCACTTTTGTGAGTTGGTAACACAAACCTACAGGGAAAAAATGCAGTTTTTCTGGAAGAGGAGACTACAAGTTATGGGAACCCAGGACTTAAAGGAAAGGAGGAAAGTAAAATGTGCAGAACATGCCCAATTTGCCATCTAGAAATATGCAAATATTTCTACTTAGCAGTAATAAACTTGAGATATAAATACTGTAACTGTTACACAATGTAACAATGTTGTTACATTGACAAAGCCTTCCTAATTGCTGTATTTAACGCAGCAGCTGTAAAAAGGAGGAATTAAAAACCTGTACTTTCTCTCTCATACACAAGTCTTTTCCTAATGTAGCAGTTGGAGTGTAACCATTCAAGACATGATCATAAAAATAGAGATTTCCTGCAGTTCCCACTGGACTGCTCTGCCCATCAGTCACTTTAGCAGTGCTGCAGGCAACACACAGTTCTCTGAAGGAATGTAAAAGATGGGAAACATCTGTGGAAAACAAAATTTCTTCAAGCTTTGTGATCACTAATAAGCTAGTTGCAAGGCTGGATGAAGACACCTGGCAATCAATTTGACTATACTGAACATAAAAGTGGGCAAATCTTGTTTTAAACTGTTGGCATTTCCAGCTAACAAATTAAAGCTGAGCAGATACCAGAAAACTGTATTTGAAGAAACAAATACTATCTCTAAAACAACTGAAGACGCCTAAACAACAATACAGCCAAGCAAAATGAAACAACTCTCTTTAAATGACTGCACGTACAACCCTTTTCCTGGAGACCTCACTCACACACAGATGACCTATGAATAGAAATAAACTAGCCTTCAGCAGAGAGTGGAATAAAGTCACAGCACTGAACAGGCATAAGAATAATAAGCTGAAAGCACCAAAGAGATGGCAAGACATATTGCAAATATAAGATAGCAGCGTGTTTCTTGCTGTTGTGTGCTGCAGGGTGAATGTAAAAGGAACAAAGTGATCTGTGCACAAGGATTAGTAAAAATGTAGCTATTACAGAAAACGGTGAATGGGGTAGTTGCCCGCAATGCAGTACCAAGGGTGATCAGGTAGATCACCCTAGAGACTGGACATGAGGAATCATTTCTTTACTGAGAGTGGTCAAACACAGGACCAGGCTTCCTAGAGAGGCAGGCGATGACCTGAGTCAATCAGTGTTTAAGAGGCATTTGGACAACACCCTTAATAACACGCTTTAACTTTCTGTTGGCCCTGAACTGGTCAGGCAGTTGGACTAGATGATCACTGTAGGTCTCTTCCAACTGAAATATTTCCCTTCCCTTCCCTCCATTTCTCACTACATTTCCCCTAGCTGCACAGCGATTTCAAACCATTTTAGAAATATTCCTGCACTATGTGCCAAGCCAATAACTCCACTTAGACCAATTTTCTTCATTTGGGCTGACAGGGGTGAGCTGGGACACCATGAAGGAAAGCATAGTTTGACTAACACATGCAGGAGTGGTTAATCATGGCTCAAATAGTCAGACTGGCAGTTCTGTAATGTACCACACCGAAGCATTAGGATTGAAATTTATGGTAAGATGCCAAACCCACCCCTAAGTAAGTGTACACATGTTGGTAAAATAAAAGACACACTAAAAATGGCTTTTGCTTCATTTCAAAAGAAGCAGTACTGCAAGTCAGGGATATCTCAGTCCTGTGAGAGTCTGCAGGTAGGCCAAGGACAGAGTAACGGGCAGTAGCAAAAGTCTCAAACAGCGGACACCTAGTCCAATAGGATGCTATTTTGGATCAATGTGGCAGTGTTCTTAAATGATTCAGATTTCTGCCTGAAGAGCATAATTCACTGTTGCAAAAGGAAAACTTGTACAGGCACCAAAACAGCAATTCTCACAGAGGAGCTATGGGAAAGAGCTGACGATGACCTGAGGTGGGAGTTACAAGAAATGCCACACACCGAAATCAACTGATCTGCAGCACAACAGCTGGAAAGAAGCCAAGAAAGCTGAGTATTTCCTTGTGTATCAATTAGGCTCTACCATGTTATTTGCCTACCTAACTAAAATAATTTTTTAGATACTGAGAATGACAAAATTTGCAAAACAAACCATTTTACTGCATTTGAGACTCCATATCTGGCTGAAGTAGGCAGGTGTGTGAGTTTTGCACAATCATATCTACCACACCAGTGCTTATATTAACAACTGCTTAATTTTGTATTGTAAAATTTACACATATGTATGGAAATCTGAGCACTATCTTGTCTATGGGTATGATGGGAATTCAGCATAGTAAGGCAGGATATGAACATCTCGTATTGAATAAGGACAGGCAGTAAAAAGAAAGGCATTTCTCTAAACATCTCTGTATACAGGACACCTCTAGTAGCAACAAGGTTAAAGCCAGTCCCTAAAAATTGTGAGCAAAACTGGATGTACCAAGTCTAAAACCAGAAAATGTTGACTGCATCTTGGTCTGTCAGTTGCTTATGTCTTTTTTACTGTACACCTCCAAGTCACCAAAACCTTGTGGCTCGTAAGCAGCAATGGAAGTTATATAATATACATATATAGTATGTAATATATTAAAAATATTAAGTTATTACTAATCATATTATACTACACTACAATATATTTTCTGCTATTTAAAAATGAGAAATCATCAATCATTTGAAAATCTCCATAAATCATTTACAGAAGAACCTCATTATTTCCAAATCATTTATCTGTGACATTTGACTTTGGGACACTTCCCTAACAAAAGTGAACTGAATTAGGAATCGCTGAACATTTTAGTGTGGATAATGAGTTAACTCAGTCTTGTTTGGAATGGACAGAACTAAAATATTTTTCACTGGTTTCTAAGAAAATAATTCTAATATGACAAATAAATTCTTTCTAGTAAAATGTCTCTGGGTTTTAACAGGATTTCTAACACAAACCTGTCTTCATTCTCTGATTCTTCAGATCCCACTGGTTTAACCTATTCCATCTATTCTGGTGTGGACCTCTTCTGATTTGTACTGCTGGAATACTTATGAATGACTGATTATTCTTTGGGTGAACAAAATCAAAGTTTCTCATGTAGCAGATGACTACAATTAACACCAGATGACGGGGTAAATCAGCATCTCTCTGTGGACCAATTAAGAATAATTTATTGATGTTTGGATAGTTTTAGTGTGGCTAGGAGATTGTAATTTCCTGCTCCAAATCTCACAGAGCAAGTATTTAACCATAGTTCCCAGAAGGCAGAAATTGTATTATTGGCTATTCTGCATGGTTGGGAGAAACAGTGCTTCTACTTTTGACGATAAAGAAAAAAGTGAATTGTATATAAAATGCTTTTCCTCAGGAAAAGGGAATTGCTTTGTTTCCATTAATTACTTTGATTTAAATTAGAATTTTTCAATGAAAAATCAGTACCTCAGAAATCTTATACTAGCCTTGTTGACTTCCTTCATCCACAGATATCCCAGCAGATGCACAGAATGCAGATGCAAAAAAAGCTCAGACTTCAGATCAAAACCTTGAACTCCAAACCTCATGAAGATGAAATGTGACCCTACCTACAGCTGCCCAGTGGTAAAGAAGAAGTTGTTAAACACCTCACTCATGTTGCCCAATTAATGATAGGCACTCCTCTGCTCAAAATAACATGGTGGTGACACTAGTGTAAGATTAAAAAAAAAACCCCATGCCAATCAACAAATACAGGCCTATACCAGAAAGAAATTTCAACATGAACTGCATCATACCAAACTAGCAAACTCTTGAATAGCAGATACACAGCTTCTAGAAAGGTAAGACCAGAGCCTGATGTCTTTACTGTTCGCAAATGGCACTGTTCTCAGTAGGGAGGGTAGCAGTTGCCAAAAGTACATGTGAAAGAATCAGGTGCATAGAAGATACTGAGAAAACGTTTTTCCTAAGCTTTTCTAAAAACTGTACTGCCAGGATTGTCAAACATGAAGATATGCCACTAAATATTAGATTTAAAACCCAACACAATTTGGCACTGATTTAGCTAAAAGAGCACCTCTGTTCGTTGCACATAATTATGGCTGCTGAGATTGTCTGATGAAATTTCAATTTCAAATCTTAATAATTTTACTATTATCAAAGTATTTTCTGGGGTGAAGTGGGCTGTATGACCTTGAGATGAGTTCAAATTGGGCTGGCAGGAAACCCCCCAAAGTGGAATTTGCTCCTGCTGGAACTTGGGTTTGCCCAGATTTATAATGAGATGTGATGTGAGATGTGTGTCCTTGGTCAAGCGTATACTTAATTACAAACCATTGCCGAGTTATTTAGAGTTCAAATTATACTGGAAAGGGGCTGTTTACATTGTTTATCACAAGCAGCATATTTACTATCTGTCTGTATTTAAACTATATAACGTGTCTAAATACCAAGGTGACAGACACACAGTGTATCATTACATAAATACACTGAATTAATTAAAATTAAAAGTTCAGCAGATCTTGCAACACACTAGATATGGATTTGTTTAGAAAGGTTTGACAAAAGTGCCACATGATGGTTCATTACCACTCTAATTAATGAAAAATAGATCCAGTAATATGCAACAGCCGCTGCTATCACTTAATGCTCTGAAACGAGGTTTGCCAGCCATGAAGTTCAAGAGCCTGATTACAGATAATGGACTTAAGCTTCCTGTTGGGAATTTGTTCATTCTGCAGCCTCAACAGAATTTGAACTTGTGACATTTCCATCATGTTGTAGCTTTCCTAGAGGTAAAATAGAAGCAGCTGTGGGGAAAGCTGCTAATGGACTCAGTGAAATACATGACATCTTACACTGGGCTGTACCACCAGAAAGTCTAGTTGCCCTGGAGAAATGTTATATGCTCCCTGACTGGCATTACAAGGAAGGGATGCCTTACTTCCTTCCAGATTAGCAGACGTTCTATTTTATAGCAGGGATCTTCAGGGATCATGGCTTCCCCTAGGGCACAGGCAGACACAGATTTTTGTCCTGCCGCCGGAGCTCCTGGCACCGAGAGGCAGCCGTCAGGAGATGTGGGGCCTTGATTTCCACATCTGCACACTGTAACGCAGCAGCATTGCTCTCTGGCACTAATAGCCAAGCTTCAGACAGATATGCTGGGGAAATTCAGGCTTTGCAGCCGTCAGCACATCTTTAAGCACATACTTTAGGTGCCTGGGATGGTATGTTGGCATGCCCTTTCCATTATGTACCCGAGCTCATACACAACCAGACAAAATAACAGAAGGCAGGTAACTGCTGACACAGAACAAAATACAAATCAAGGTTTAACACCACACTATTATTCCCATTTTCACAGAAATAAACAAGGGTACAAAACTGTCAAATACTTTGACAGATATTGTTACTAACCTGGTAGCACACAGGGTTGCTTGATGAACTAATTTGTTAGGGCAGTGACACTGCAGGCACACTACTGTAAGCACAGAGATTTGGCCTTGAATTTTTGTTTTGTTTTGGTTTGGGTTTTTTGTTATTAGGTTATTAATGGAAAAAAGAAAAAAATGTTTGAATGTGGCTCTTAAGGCAGTCCTCAAATTTATTATTTCTACCTCTTAGGTCACCCCTCTATGTGATTTGTGTTTGATCACAAAAATAATCAGAGAACAGATCTGCTGGAGATACATAGCAAATTTAATTAATAGTAAACAGACTAAATCTTCTAAAATATTATTCTTTCACTGCAACAATAAGCAGAACAAATAACTGAATGGATGAGTAAGTAAATAATTAAACAAATAAATGAAAAGTAATAGACTGAAACCGGCCATGTTTCTAAGGAGACCTCAGTACTGAGGTCAGAGAATGTCCCCTGAGGCCATCCCTTCTCCAGGTTCCCTAGCCTGTCCTCAAAGGGCAAGTGCTTCAGTCCAAATCAACTTGGTGACCTCCACTGAATTCATTCCAATTTATTGTAATTTTTCATGTATGGTATTGGAAGGTGCAAATGAGCTGCAGTGTCTTAGATGTGGACTAATGTGGACTAATTAGCTGTAGCTAATACAACCTGTTGGCCTTTACTGCTGAGGCACACAGTTCCATAACAAAGTTGAGGTGCCTTAAGAAGGAAGAACTGCAAGATGACTTGCTAAAGATTCTTCCACAAAGGATCAAATATTTACTGATGCTGAACACCTAAAACTCCCTCCAGGGATGCTAACGTCCAGAAATGGACAAAAAAACCCCTAATCAGCAGAAGAGAGACACAGAATAATTAACAGCAATAAATTCAAGCTGCTGGTTTAGTTTCCAGCAGCTGCACTCAAAGCTGTATGGTGTTTTGCAGCACAAAGTTCCCTTTTCATTCAACAAACCAGCATAGGAAAGTATCCACAAGCACAAATCTGTTGGTTAATTAATTCTGCTACGATAGAGTTGCAAAGGGGACAGAGAAGATGCTTTTAGTTTAGAGACTGGCTAATAAATGCAACAAGGGGAGCAGATGAACTCCAGTCATTTTACTGTGTGTGTAGTGTAATAAATTAGAGAGTTTTCTTTCCTTTACTCTGTGTTGAGTCTGTTTTGCCCATGACACTGATTGCAGAATGATCTCTCCCTGTCCTTATCTCGACTTCTAAGCCCCTCGATATCTATTTCTCCAGAGAAAGGAGTAAAACCCACAATCAAGTGAAGGAAACCTCAACACTCACTGAGGCCTTTGCCAGGAGAACTGTCTGAATTATTTCTCCCTCCCTTTGCTGTCCCAGTAAACTGTCCTTATCCCAACCCATGAGGTTTGCCTTTGTCTTCCCTTGTTTTCCTTCTCCCCCATTTCTACACCTGTGGGGGGGAAGTGGGAGGCTACATGGTACTCAGCTGCTGGCTGGGGAAAAAACCACGACAGAGGCTGAAGGCAAAACTTGCTTTACACATTAATCCTAACCAGTGCACTTGCTTGCTATACCACAGGACACTACAGAAAACTTTTTTAGAGCAGGCTTGCATTCATCTACATGATAATATTGTTGTTCGCTGTTTACACTGAGGCTGTTTGTGTAACTGCTACAAGAATGTAACTCTGCTGTGCTAGCTGCTGCATGGGAAAATAGGTTTCCTGCCCAAATCAATCTATAAGTCAATTTAAAATACAAGTAGATGAAATTAAAAGCTGGAGAGAGGAAGGAGGTTGAGGAAGACGTTGGGACGTTGATATCCTGAAGTTCCGCAGATGTCCTGTAAAAACCATTTTCTTGAAACCATTAGAAAAATAAAAAATCATCAGGTTAATTTGGTTAGCCATCCTTGATTTCCACCTTTATTGGGAAACTGTTTTCCTGCAGGTGATTTTTAAAAATAGAGGCTGGGCTGGTTGTAGGTCTATTCACCATTCTCAATTTCTAGAGTAAAGAAGGGGAGGAAGAGCCTCTTTGAATAGTTGTAGAAGGATGCTATATCCTATGCCAGAGCAGATACCTGTACTGTTATGCAGAAAGCAGCGTAAGAAGCAGCAACATTGTCAGAAGACATTTCTAGGTAGGTTTTGAAACTTGTAGTATATGCCCATCTAGTCACAGAGGTTAAATAAGAACACAATATACACACATATATTCATGGCGTGTACGCATGTATATACAAGATGTCTAATATTCATGCCCATTAAATGCATACAGCTCCCATGATTTTCAAGATTATCTCTCAGTCCCTCTTTTGATAGATATGCCAGCTGCGTGATGATATGCATTGGAAGGTGTCTTTTGGAGAACCTAAGAAACATGGGCTGACTGGCAGCTAGTGACATTGTCATTTTGTATCTAGAAAAGTCTTGGGCAGATGATGGGTGGATTTAGATCTGGTTACTTCCAGGAATCTGATTCTACTTGTTTTCATTGAGAAGCAAAACAGAAGGGGCAGCTTTAATTTTTGTTTTAAAATAAGCTAGAGCTGGGACACTCACCTATTACACAGAATGGTTTCCTTGCAAAGCGCAGTCTTCCTTGCCATCCTCGGTATCGACAACAGCATCCAGCAGACCAGATACGAATAATAAATTCCAAACCAAAGACAACAATCATGACAAATTCCTAGAAATGGAAAATAAGAAAAATGCCTGTAACAAATAACCAACACTGAAGCATAAGGAAACTTACGGCCACTATGTGACCAATATACCCTGAGCACCTGAAGTTCCCAAGCCAAACCTGGGACCCTGTTCCCCAGAAAGGCTGCACATCTATACACAAAACAGTCCTCAGTGCTTTCTGGTGAACAGTCCAAATTTAACCTGAGTAACAGTACATATCTGCTAAGATTGGGTGCTAACTAAATATGAATCACCAAAGCGCTGAATCATGCTCAAAAAATACCAATATTCAGTGACTTTGGATGTTGAGGATCAGCCACAGTTGATTTAGACAGCTTGTGAAGAATACACGTTATATAGCCACATCCATAAAATCAGTTCTTAGTTTGAAGGTTGAATTTCTCGGTAGATATATTCTCATTGTAGCAATATACAGGTGAAGTGATTAAGATGATGCAGAAGCATTTAGGAAATCATTTTGCTCCCAGAAGTAAGTTAAGATGTAATTATGTACAGAAGTGTAATTACACACAATGCTTACGTAAGACAGTAAGTGAATGTTCACACTAGGCATAACTGTTCCTGGACAATTTGTGAATGAAAGCATGTAAAATAATTCTTGTTTGTTTTTCTTTCACAGTCAACCTTCCTTATGACTGTCCTTTTCAATAGCATCAACCTGCATTTACACAATTTTTTCCTGGAAGAAATTTTTCAATAAAAGAGAGAGGTCAGCAGAGTTGCAGCAAAAGGGCTTGGAGCACAATTCAGCTCCAGACTTTGAGGAAATCTGAATACCTATAATGTGCAGTGATACAGTATATCCACATTGGTATGGATTATAAACTTAATTTAGATTCCATCATAAAGTTATGGGGTTTGAAATGATAAAATAAAAAATTATGTGTTAACCAGAAGAAGGAAAAAAGTATGTGAAGGAGCTTCTGAAGCAGTTCATCAGGAAAAAGAGGATGAAAGGTGTATTTTATTTGGCAGATTAATGCATTTCCACATCCAGGAGAAAGCTGTTCTTTGTCAACTAATTAATTTCTTACCTAGTATGGTACTGGTAAGAAAACACTGTAATGAATTAAATAGAGGAGTATTTGCAAGAGTAGGTGTGACCCACCATTGACTTTTTTTGCATGTTTTCAGACTCTGAGACGCTACAACTCTGTAAGCCAATAGGCTGTAAATACCAGGTATGTCAACTCAGGCATTAATTTACCTGAACAACTGGCATTGTTAATATTGTGTCATGTAATGGTGCTTTACTACCTTATGATCAGTGGCAGTACATTGAAACATTGTGGTTTTAATTTGCTTCTGCTATCACAGAACAATTGGAAAACCTAGTATTTCTTCCTAAAAAATGCCAGCTTGTATAACTACATCATACTGAAAAAAATTTTTAGAACCTTCTTCAGTGTCTTCATTTCCAGTTTTGTAAATTTCATATTGAATTCCTAAATGACAAAAGCGGAATGAGACCCTTCTGCTAGGACACAACTAAAGAAAATCTCGTATTTTCTGTCAGAAAAGAATACATGGGGAAATAAGTATGATAGCTTAAGGTTTTCTATTTATCTGTTCTGCTAAAAGAAACTCCAGCTTAATTCCATGGACAGAGTTACCGCACAATGTTAGAAAGGATTATGTGCAAAATTGAAAAAGTTCTAAATATAGTAACAATAATTCTTAGTAGTTGGCTACCATGTAGTACATTTCCTTGTAGGAAATTCTGTGTAGGCCAAGAAGAAAATGCACAAGAAGCCAACTGGAAAAAGAGAAGAAGATGTATTTTAGGTATTTAACTACCTCTTTTATTGTGGTAGTTAAAACATGAATTGCTAAGTCTGGTTTACACATCGTTAGATGGTGTCTCTGAATTTATAGGAGTTGATGGTAGGCCATTTGACAGCTGATTCTCCTGATGAAGTTTCTTCCCTGGAACAGGGAAAAGAGATACTAAAGGAGATGAGGCCAGTGAAGCACAAAACAGTCTTTGCTTCCAATAAAATAATTTCCTTGTTAAAATCCAATCACATTTCATTTGACCAAAATTTCTCATTTGCCTAGAAAACATACTGTGTGAGAGATGCATGAGAAACACCTTCTGCTCTGTAAGCACGCTGAAATTGTGGCAGGCATCCTACAGGATCTGATCCACTCACTCAGGAGCATGTCCTCTATCACGCTCTTGGCCCCAGTAGGGCCTCTGATGGAGAACTGGCAAGAACAGAAAGTACTTGATGATTCTGGAAGGACTAGTCTAGAACTTCAATCCAGTTAAATTAATATCACAAAACTGACGGTACAAGTTAAAAGGAGGTAATTTTTTTATAGTTTAATATTCTGGTTCCTATTAGTGCTATGCAGCTTTGAATTCCTTATCTGTACAACCAATAGCAAATACTATTTGCTATGCTGTTAAGAAGTCATTGTGTGCTGAAAGTGTGAGTTTGAGACTGTTTTGTACTACACAGCACACTCGTGTCAAAGGCCAAAATCCTATCTGTCTCACACACATGTGCAAATGCATATACATATATATATATTTATACTTCAAGGAAAAACTCAGTGGAGATACACCTATTCTGAGAGAGAAAAGAAGCAAAAGGATGTTTTCTCTTTTTTTTTTTTTCTTTAGAGGGCAGGGTAGGAGGGTAAGATTTTTCTTGGAAAAACAATGACAATGTGAAATACCTTTGTTCATTCCTCAAGAAAAATAGCATTTCTATTAATGTTACGATTTATGTGTGGTGATATTCTCTCAAAATTAACTAAAGCTTCTACTGCTTAAGTAAACTTTAACAACAGCCACTGTAGTTACAGCAAGTGAGCTCAAATACATTAAATATGGCTCCATGCACTGGATGCTGAAAGATATGCTGATTTAAAAAAAAATATGATGTATGATTTTATTCCACAGATACCAAATTCCTGGAGGTTTTCAAATACAGTGTAAGCTTTAAAAAAGGAAAAGCCAATGAATGGAGATGATGCATCACACTTATTTTTTCACTTTATGAAATAGTGATATTTCAAAATGATCTTTATATCCTGGTCAATGCTACTTCCTCAAAAAAAAATTATTTTGAAGGGAATACAAATCATCATGAATAAAGTCTAAAGGAAAGGGTTTTTTTCCCTAGAAAATGTGAATGCATTGAAACTCTTTATAGCAGTGTATATGACAGTTTTGTTGTGGTATTATGGATTGGTCCAGGTTGAAACCAGACAGAAAGAATCCCACACCCCTGTGAAAAAAGTCGTGGTTTAGTAATCAGTGCACTCAGTCACAATATAGAGTCAAATCTTTGTCAAGGTTAATGCAGGCCAGGGAATGACATTACTTTTTCCTATGGTAGCTGGCACAGTCATGAGGTTCTTAGTTCTCCATGAGCAAAAATTGAAAGGATGCATTCCAAACAAGACTTTTTTTTTAATTTCATTTGGAATGGCTTATTACAAAATGAAGCATAAATCTAGGATTTTAAATAACTTGGTTTTAGTTCCTTAGCAATTGAAACAGAAAATCAGAACATAATTGGAAAGGCATGTGATGGAATAAATCATTAGGCCTCATAGGCTTGCTGCAGAAACAATACATTCCAAGTATCTCTATTTTACATATAATGTGATGGAACCTCGTTCATTTTGTATTACTTATGTGATAGGAATAACACGATTTACATCAGAATGGGGAAAACCTGCACTGCTGATAAATCTGGCATCCTTCAAAATTCAACAAGGCTGATGAGCAAGTTTAGATTTCCTGGAAGCCTAACCCACCCCTTCCTAAAAAGAGCAGGGATGCCCTGTCCTTTGCCATTTCTTTCTTCTCCCCTGTCTTCTCATCCTTTTCCAATCACAGCTGCATCTGGCTCTGCACCACAGTTACCACGATCTGTATCTGGTTTTGCTTTTTAAGCTCACAGTTAGCCCCCACAGTAACTGCTATAGCAGATGCACGGGTAGTTCAAACAGTGGAAACTTCCTTCTCAAAGAACAGTTCATCCAGACTGATGAACTTTTCGTTCTGACATGTTTCTGCATACACAGCTCCAGTTGTTGTGGGGAAATATGCACATGCAAAAGAGGCAAGGATGAAGCACATGGGCTTAAAAGGTTTGGTTTGGTTGCTTTTTGGCACAAGGATCACCGGTGCTCCTGAAGTTTTTTACATCTGCATGTGTCTTGGTTACTCTGCCACTGGAAGAGCGACGGTCACACAGATGGCAGGAAACAAAAATACGAAGTCATGCAGAGCAAGGATTCTATGAACAGATGGTCCTGGATGACTCTAATGAACAGGTTTGATAATTAATTAAATCAAGCATACTTTGTACAACCCAGCTTCCATGAACACTTCCCCCCCCCATCTAATTAGGATACAAGTGATGATTTGTTGGAATTGTCTACATTTCTGTGCTTCTCAGGTAGTTTTTAATGAGAAGGATTTCCCTATGCATATCATAACAAAAAAACCCCTGGGTTTTGTCATAGCTTTCTTGTTCATTAACATAAGTGCTTATTAAAACTTAAAATAATTTGCTGCTGCTGAGATCAGGTGCACTGGTTGTAGACTATCCTTTCTGGGAATTAGAGCCATTTTCAAGATGAAAATGAGCAAATTTGAGCACTCTGTGCTGTTCTTCTAGGATGCTCCTGGTTATTTCACAACACATAAATAAGTTGAGGTTGGATATAAGAAATCTGCCCACAAGACAATGGCTTTGCTATGATTTTAGTGATATTTCTTTTATGGAAATTGTAGTTTTAAATATTCTAAAGGTTAGTGAAGTAGGACAGCAGAGCTGCAGGCTGATGTAAGGAGCTGCCTGGCTTGAGCTCATAGGAGAACCGGGTCTACATGCGACATCAGAAGATGGGGAAATGGACTAGAATAAAACTAATCCCCTGAAATAAGGCCAGAAGAGTTTCCCTACTGAAGACAGCATCTCTGCAGTGTAACTGCATTGCACATGGTCATCTGGTGTAAACCAGCATAGACTCACTACAATAACACAACAGTAGGAATTGGAAGAGCAATGTCATCTCATACAGCTCAGGAAATGTCCCCTCGTCCCTAAAAACTCATAAACAGGGACGTCCCATGTTTCCAAATCAGTTAGAAAAGAGGGAGAATAAACATGTTCCCATCCTCTAATTTATGGCTGACTGGTTTAAGGGTGTCATCAGCTGCTAAAATCTTTTTACGGTGACACATGATGAATAGTTGATATTATTCAAACAACATCTTTATTATCCATCATCAAAGATGATTAGATTGTTTTCTCAGTCAGTTAGAGCAAGAACGTAACACCTCATCTGCAGCCCTCTCTCAAGTAAAAAACCCCACAACTCTTCTGATTCAAAGAGATGGGCTCTATGCTTAAAGCAGACAGTATTGGGATGTGAGAGTAAGCACTATAGTAGTCTGTCTCAGAGAAACCCAAGGAAGGTTTGAGCTTTAAATAGTTGGTATAAGAGTAGGGGCACTTCTGTTATACCGGCCAGTTTCCAGATTAAATTCAGCAGATATGAGTATGTGCACACATAATGCATACATTACAGTTCAAAATATTAGTATAACTTGCATATACACTTGTATTATTCCTGATTTAGCACTGGAAGGAGAGGTTTTGATCTGAACGGCTAACAACCGTATCTTCATGTGTATATATACACTTAGGGAACTGATGTTTTAATTCTTTCCAACTGCAGTTTAACAGTGGGAGAAGCCTTCATAAATCTGAAAACGTAACCCAGAATAGACCCTATTAGTGGCATATAAATCACAACCAGAGACTTCAGTTCAGCTCCCAATGCAACACACAATAAGCAGGAAATGAAATTTATGCATCTTTTTATCACTTATCAGTTTTATAACAAATGTGATACTATTACTATGCTTGCTTTTCCAGATTATTAAGATTTCCCACGTTGATTCTACGCTAATAGAGGATTACTGAGAAATCATTTTGTGCCTTTTAACCTAATACCCAGCTAGAATTCTATTGATACGATACTAAAATCCCATTGATATGCTTAGTTTTACTTAGCCATATGTTACAAAGGACTTTAACCATCCAACTCCCTTTTAGCTTTTTGTGTTTATTACTTGAAATGGCACCCATCAGTCATGTTTCTTTATTCACTTACAATAGAAAAAAGCCCAGTATTTTTATCTCAAGTAAACCCAGGTTTGAATTGGATGGTAAAACCAGGTACCAGAATTAGGTAGCTGTCATTTAATTAAGTTTTTCATCATTTCTTATAGAGTACATACAAATATTTACCATATTAGAACCAATACACAGTTCCTAGCACTGAAACAGCCCTAACCTTCCTCAGCATCCACAAAGGAAGGACAGACACCTTTCATCATTCCCAGAGCAGCAGACCCACTTCACACCACCACCACCACGGACTGGCCACTGAGGATCTGCTCTGCTTCTGGCCTCTCCCCATCATGATTGCTGCAATTACCACGTCAGTTCATCTGTGGGAAAACACATCCCAAAACTCTTGGATTTTGGTAAATGCGCTTCTTCTAAGAAGACCCTGGTGATCACCTGAAAACCCTTTTTCAAATTGGGAAATTGGCAAAGGGAAATGTTGACTTCACCACCCATTTTGTTTATCCTACTCTTCCCCAGACAGAGCATCACCCTCACCTGTGGGTCGTTTCAGTCCCTCACATTTATACTTACTGCTATGTGCCGGATCATTTACGTGTCAGGTACAACTACATTTCTGAGAGAATTGCTAGAAGAGAAACTCACACTATAGAATAATTTTCTACCTTCCAAATATTTTTGCATCCTTCTTTGTGCCTGTTTATATTTTCTTTCTCTGTAGTGAGGTATCAGCAGTAAATGGTCTGATTTTGGTTTTAAAGTTATCTGCATATGAAAAACAATGAGGCTCTGTACGGCTGTACCCAGGCCTCGGCGTTTCCTTTGTGATTTCTTCGCGCATTTTTTTCTGTGGCGGTCACGTTTCTGACGTCACATGTTACAAGCAGACGTTCAAGCACATGTCTCTGTGGTAAAATAGCTCCCAAATCTTCCTTTTGAAGTGTTTGTGAAGAATTTGGTATTTTTTGCTGTGTCCAAAAGAAACTTGAAACGGGTGCCAGGGTAAGTGCAGACTGAATCCTTTTATGCTCTGGCATCCACGTTAATTTAGTACTGACGCAAGAGGTTTAGGCTAATTGCTATGGCTGAGCACATGTATGTGAATGAACTGGCAACATCTGACATGCTGTATAGTAGAGCGGGACGGGACAGTTATTCTTCTACTTCTTGGTCTTAGCATCTTTGGAGCTGTTAAATCCTAGATACTCTGCAAATAATATTTGCTGCGTTCTTTCAAACTGAGAGTGATTTCTTCTTGCAGTTTCCCAGTTTGCAAAGCTCCTTAACAGAGCTACCTGAGGACTACATGGATGCATGTACTGGGTGACTGATGGGCATCTGGGACAATATACACCGAGAAGTTAAAGTACTGAATGTATTGAGAAAGCATTTTTAAGAAACCGTTTTCTGATAATTGGTAACTTTTGGCAAACTGCTTGACACTTTACCCATTCTGCCAAAATCCTGGTTAAGCATTTAGTCTCTTGAAGATTATTCACTTCTGTCATGTCACCCGTACTTGAAAAAATCTTTGGTTACAGTATTTTTATTTGGTTCTTTAGGTTCAGTGAAAAATTTTACTTGGTCCCCTCTTTTCAGTCCAATAACAAGACTTTGAGACCCAGTATAACAAGTCTTATGTTTTATAAATTATGTAATTTTCTCGGTGTTTTTCAACTTTTCCTATTATTTTTTTTCAAGGCTTATGGAATTTTGGTCTGCTGGAAAAAGAAAAGAACAGACCCCTTCTGCATCCTCTCAAAAACATCCATATATCTTTGTGGGACATTCATTTCCTGTGATCATATCTTCATATGGTGCAATCAGCCAATTCCTGTCTGGTTCAGATTTGATACCAAAGTATTATCCTGTGCATGACGTACACCCTTTCCTTAGGTACTCTATGGAAGTCTACAGGTTTAAAATGATCAGTACTTATTTTGTTAATTCATCTTTGTGACTCTCCCACAGTTCACTGTCCTCAGTATCGGATTTGGTTCCAGTGTGTGCTTGAGTATTTACCATCATCTACACTTTAAGCTCTCTTTGGATTTTTGTATTATAGGAATGTCTGCTCTTGATCCTTATAGATATTTTTTTATATTTGCTTGTATTTTGATACTTGTTTGCTTGACTTGATAGTTACGAAACTTAGTCTTGTGAAAAAATTTCTTCTCTCACTTGAGGTAAGTTTACACTTTGATTGTATCAAGCTACATCTTTACACACTTCATCATGCCTGTGCAAAGCGACTGAGTGGATTACGATTTCTGTGTATTACTCAGATGATGGGTGTTCCCTAGGTTTCCAAACAGCTTTCATTATCAGTGATGTTCTGCCTTTCTCAGCATTCTTTTCCTTTTGACATTTGGTATTTGCATATTATTTATAACCATGTACTTTGGTTTTTCTCTGGAGACATATTCTGCATTTCCATTTGGCAAATGAGTATTGCCCTAACAAGGGTCAGGTCTGCGTTTCTGATAGAGAGTTTGATATCCATCCATTTTTATTCTTGCAATCTAAATTGTTTGTTGCCTGGTTTAAGGAGGTAGCTCTTGCCATCCATATGACAAGCTTGGATACTGATCAAATTCTGGCATGAAGCCAATAGAATTCAATACTGCGGGGTCTAGCATAAATTATTACAAATCTGAATCTATGGAAAATGTTACATTTATGACTTGGAAGTGGTTTCCCATGCTACCTTGTTATCACTTAAACTAATAAAACAATAAAGAGGACGTCATGGAAGAGCAGCTGTTGTGCAAGGAGCGTTGCTCATTTGTCCTTAAAGGATATCAAGAACAGTTGGTTTGGTCCTTTAGCACAATGCACTGATTAGCCTAAAATGCAATGTGCTTTTCCCTCCACAAGAATTTTTTCCCTATTAATCTGAATCCTGACACCCCATCACTAGCATCTAGTCCTCTCTATTTTCCACTCTTAATCTTAAAATCCTCCTAGAGATTTTGTGTTCTCCTAGAGAAACGGAGCCTTTGAATGGCTGTCTAAAAGGCTCTTTTCTGAATAATATGGACAGTCCTTTCCCACTTAAGTGTATGTTCCCCATCTTGGAACACTAGTCCCCCTTGTGATGGGAAAAAAGGGGAATCAGAAACTGATTGTTTGTAGCACTAGCTCCTTCTTCCCTGACATTTTGCATATAGCCATATAATGTCATGGGCAAGATAAGCTCAGTGACAGGTCTCATATAGGAACAGATAATAAGAATATGAAAGAGTATAATGTACCTATTCAGAAAATCAACACTGGCTTTCTTACTACAGATTAGTCATTTTAATGTTAAAATTGTACCAGGTCATGAGTTGTGTTAAATTTGATGCTGTGGGTTTGCTATTTTGAGCCTTCATTACACTGCACCACCCATTTCTCTATATTATGTCCTGTTCATTCATAAGGAATTGAACATAATCGCAGATTTCTTGTTTGAGTGTAACTGTTTGGTAGACCTGCCTGCCTGTGAAATGCTCTGGCATTGACTCTTGAAATTCCTTCTTGCTTTCTACTGCATTTGCTGTTGAATGCTGTAGCACTTGAGGTAACCGATCAGTTAGTTACTGTACCGTCCTTAAGTGATTCACTTATGAGTTTTTTCACCTATAATAATGCTGTTTTAGTCATCTTCAGTCATCAAACCCATTTAAATTTTCCCAGTAAATCTATAATATGTTGGCTTTTTTAATTACAATATAGAAATTATTCCATTGAATGTGTGATTTTTCATTCTTCTCTTTACAAAGGTTATTTCTGTTTAATACAAAAGAAGAAAAGAAAGGGCAAAACATTACTGACAATGCAATCAAGCCCAGAACCATATCAATAATAGGATTATGCCAGTATTGAGACATCTTTATTCTCTGATGTGTTTGAAATCTGTATCATCCTCAGCACTGTTGACAATAGATTTTTTCATAGATGCCTTTACAGTTTTATGTGCAGTGCTGTGCTCTTCTGTTATTAAATAATTTTTGCTACTTTCATCTTTCTCCATAGCTACGGTGTGCACTTATTTGTTGAAGAACTTGGTTGGGAGTGCCAACACTGCCTTCTGATAGAAGAATTACAGCTTTGAGGATATCTACTAATATATTTTTAAATAACTTCACATTTTCATTCACATTTTTGTCTTGTCAGACTTCTTTCTAGTAACTCTTACTTTCAGAGAAGTGCAATCAACATCCACATTTCCAATGGGAATTCTTCTCTGTTTGCACACAAAGATGCTCAAGCAATTGTGACAAGATCTGGTCCAAATTTTTACAACAGTCAGCTATGATGTGATGAAATGTGTGTACGTAATAGGAGAGTATTAATTTAACCAGCAAAGACATGAAAGTATTTAATGTGATATGGTAAGAATATTTTCTTCCAAAGCTAACAGGTAGTTTAATATGACATGGTTGAATTGGTTTATGCTTATCACCTTATTATGATACTAATGTTTATGAATCCGATCAAGACAAAAAAATGAAGGCATTGACCTTACCAACATTACATTTCCCTCTCTTATTCTGTCTTTGATAACATCAATGTTGTATGTCTAACAGATACAATTTTTCAGAGATTTCTATGCAGAAATTTTGGATTTTCAAAGCCATTCTTTGAGTCCATGAAAGAAAACATTGGATGTTAGCATTTCCTGAAAATTATTGATTCCAAGTTTGGATAATTCTAGCAAGCTTGAAAATAATTCATTTTTTAGCTCAGGGATCAGTTAATCTATTTCCATTTGAACAAGACTGAAAAAACCTGAAATAATGTGTGGTCTGTATCCTACCTTCTTTGCTAGAAATGTATCTATAATTGAAATCTCTCAAGATCATTCATTTTTTTCCTTTTATGCATTGTTAGACGGTCCTACAGAGCCATCCATCCGGTCCTCTGCTCAGGTCTGGTGGTCTTATCCAAGCATTGCAAGAGCATTCAAGTTTTGGGACAATAAATCTAAACTGATAAATGCTACTTTTTTGAACTGAGCACTATCCATCTCCCTTTTTAAATTCCACTCTTCCCAGCTTTAAAATTTTGTAGTGGTTTTGTATGATTGCATTGCTGTGGAGGGATTCACTCTCCTAGAGCAGAGGCAAATTGAATACATGCTTGTCTGCTACTGAGATGCTATACCCTTAGGCTTCTTAATCAGTGTTCACCTTCTTTCTACATTTTTTTAATGGGAAAATGTTAGAGAAAGAAGGAATGTTAGGAAGATCTTTATTGCTAGAAGCACTGACTAGACTTTCCTTTTGGATTTGTATAAGTGAGCACAGTACACATAAAAGAAGCTAGACTCATTTACTGCATGCTGTCTGCTTTTATGTCTTTGGGAGTTATTTCTGGCTGAAGAATGTGTTCCTAGAGTACATTTTCACAGGCCCTAATCCTACAGAGCTGGGTACAGCTTTCTACCCCAGCCTTTTTCAGATGAAAACACAAAACAGATGGGACAAAACCAGTCCTGCAGATTCACATGAGTTTGAGTATCTTGATTGAAAATGATAATTATGGAAAAAAAAAGTGATCCTTTGTCACTTCAAATAAAAATCACATTTATTTTCTATAGTCTCAATTTTACTTTTAGCCAAAAGTTCCAAAATGCTCAAATACAAAAATAATATTTTATGCCAGGTCAAATAAAACATTTCATCTGAACCAAGACTTTTTTTGGACTTTTTTATTTGCAAATCTTTGTGGGTCAACTCAAAATATTTTATTTATTTCCTTGAATTGACAGCAAACAAACAGAAGTGAACCAGTTATTCACATAGCTTTAGCTGAAAATGATCCTAAAATATAGAGTTTGGTCATGAGAGTGAATGACCTCCACTTCCAGATACATTCCTTCTTGGCTATCTTCCCCAAAAGATTTGATTTTGCTGTCCCAGCCTAAGTTTTACTTCTCTTGTGTTTATTATTTGATAAAGTGCCAGCAAATGTACTTGTAGGAGATCAGCAATACACTGAAGATTATTTTCCTGCTGTGTTAGTTGGATTCTTAAGCTGCTTGTGGCTTTTTTGATGTTGAAGTAGATTTTATTCTACTGTCTGTGCTATATCACTGCTACAACTTCAGTGCCAGAAGTTGTGCGCAGAGATGAGGCTAAAGCACAGTTATAATTGTAGGTATAAGGAGTTTTATCTGATGCTCTCCCCCTGCTTAGGCCTATTATTTCTGGAAACAAATCTAACTAAATTCATTACTGTTGTAACAATCCAACACTGCTGTGTGTAACATGCACTTAACTTATCTGCAGGGCTTTCACTTTAAGCATAAATTTCAGATATTAAATGTGTTTCCCTTGACAGGCCTCCTGATAAGCAGAAGATGCCGAGGAATACAGTAGAGCTTGTGTGGATGCCAGAAGTGGCTGGGTACGGTGTGACGCAGCAGGCCAGGTTTGCGTCGGCTCCGTGAGCAGTGCTTGGGTGTGTCTGCAGTCTGGACAAGTCCATTAACCTCTGCTGACGCTCAGAATCCCTCAGCTAATATTGCTTTCCTTAAAAAACCCAATTTATTTTGAGCTATGACACGCTCTTCTATGTTTCTGAGAGCATTTAGAATGCAGTGATTATGAAATACGTTTTCTGCTCCCTCGTAAGGCAAGGCTGAGGGAGATAAATGGAATTGACTGACTGCAGAACAATCATCTCTGCTCCTCTGGCCTTTCTGAGAAGGAGGGGAAAGTTTACTCACCTCATCTACACTTCCCTCTTTAACCTTGCTGTGTAATTGTGAATAGCTTCAATATGTCAAAAGCTACAGGTGCCAGTGCAGGTAGCAGCCCAGGTATTAAGTTGAAGGAACACTGGCTTTTTAGCCAATTAACATGGCTGTGGGGGGACCATCTGGAATAAATGTGGAGCAAACAGTTCACAAAAAACCAGCAGGCAGCTCAACGGACTGTAGTATTTGCAGGGTACTTCATTAGAAAATAAACATCTATCTTCCATCCCAAGCATGAAGCAAAGCGGTGTTAAACCAGCTCTCTGATAGTTAATACAGCTGTCTCTGATAAATGACACATTTGTAAGAGTTCTGTGAATCACTGCAAGGAAAAGGTTGCGAAAACTCTGGTGACTGCAGTTATGTGTTGGCACAGCCAAAACAACAGCTCCCAAGTTAATGTAGAAATGTATTTTTCTCTTGGTTTGTGGCTGCAGAAGCCTGGTTTGATAACATTACTAGTAACAGCTAATGATTCGTGGAGAAGGAGCAAATCATGTATCAGGAAACTGCAATAAACCGGTCAGCTTTAGCCTGCTTCTGGAAATCCATACTTTGCTGTATTTATATGTTTCTCCATTAGAGACCCGCAGCAGGAGCTGTAAAGTTCATCATCACTAGATTTATTCCTGCTGAGGGTTTGCTTAACACCCTAGGCTAGAGCATAGAAATGTTGGACCAGGCTAGTATTGGTGCTTTGAGGACTAACCATCCACCCTCTTCCTCCTTAAGGCCATTTCTATGTTCAGAGGATGTCATGCATGTACATTCAGGACTGTTAAGATAGACAAAAAAACATCTCTGAAGCCACAGCAGCAGAAAGTGCTGCAGTTTCCCTGCTGCAGACCTACAGCAGCTCCACTCTGCTGTTGGATGCCTCTACAAGGACTTGCATGAGGTGTAGCGGATTTAATCGCACCTCTGCCCAGCACTGGGAGCAAACCTGGGACTTCACAGAGCTCCTCTTCACTCAGGCTCCTGGGAGTTGAGGATATCCATGGCAAAACACAGGGAACGTGTTTATCAGCCAGCTGAGGAATCAGCAGCAGTGAGAGTACAAAACAGCCAACAAATATGTGGCTCATGGGAAATGCATATTTCATGTCAGAACAAATGGTATTTCTACAACCAATTTGCATACGTATACAGGGAAGTAGATTACTTGTCACTAAAGCACCTTCTATTAGAAATACAGTATTTTCAGGCTAATCAAAATTTCCGATTTTCTATACCAGTGTAGTGGTTGCAATAATATAATTAGTTGCAGTACGTTCAAACAAAATTTCATTTGCAAAGTGTTGTTCAGATAAATTATGGGACTAGGTGTGTAGGACCAAATCTGGTCACTTTTAACAGGTTTAATGCCACCTGGTATTTTCTGCAGAAAAAGAAAAAGCACTAATACGGCTAGGAAGAAAAATACCACATTTAGCACAGTTCTCCCTAATTAGCCTGGCCAAGAAACCATCAGATGGAGCAGAACACCACACACTTGCACCTAGCCAGCTCTGGATATTTAGTTCAGGTATCTTGATGCAGTAATACACTGTGCTGCAGAGACACCATAATTATACTTATTGGCCTGCTCATGCCATAATTAATTAGGGAACTGTTCTGAAGACCAGGGCTTTTGGATATATACTGTGATGACAATTAAAATGTTGGCATTTGTCAACAGTTACTTCACCCCAGGCACTACCTAATGAGCCACAGTCTGCTGTACACATGACACTGAAATAACCATGGTAACTCTGGGTATATAGTGACATTTTAATGATTACTACCACCTATCCTCAGGCCATCACTTGCAGAACTAAATGGCCCATCAAGAAGCAGATGAATAAAGTGGCGTCCATACAATGCATGAAAAATGTTAAGCACTTTTAGGGATTAAAGCCATTTATATCTACCTCAGAAGGGAAAAAAGAGAGAGAACCATAATACAAAAGCACGTATTATGAAGAAATAATGAAACTACCACATCTGACTGCAGCAACTGCCACTAAAATGTCAGTATCTACCAATAGCTAGCACAAATTGGTATCTAAGATACCAAAATTATTTCCTATTTTAAGTATAAGTGCCTCTTACTACACACTGACTTTATAAATGGCAGCAACAGAATCAGAGATCTTTCATTCTCAGTCACTGACAAACTGCAGTAGAAACACTATCAGTTACAAACCATGGCAATTCTCAAGCAAAGAAGGGGATGCAATACAGTACTTTGTTAACACTCTCATACGATCTGACCTGTTTTGAAAGAAAAAGGTGGTGGCATCCTCTATTTTATCATCATTCTGATGAAATGCCTGGTTTCTTAAAGCATTCAGGAATTATACTATTTTCTGCATGATGAGAGACCGGATTTGAGTATATAAAAAAGTATCTGTAAAACTGTCTTGTATTTAGAAGTTTCACTTACCAAAATGAAGAGACAACCAGAGGCAAGTTTTGTGTGCTCAGGAATAGTAGAAAACACGGACAAAATCAAGCAACCAAACACAAGGAGAAAACTGAAAAAGAAAGAATATTAATAATTGTTAATATTTTGCAGAACCCTGACCCAGTATCTATATTGATCCTACTTCATCAACATTAATAGAAGACTATCAATGAATGGTCTTCATTAATAGAAGGGAATTAAACCGCCACTTAACTTTCACATGCTTCTGAGCAGTGCTGGTAGAATTGATAGAAACAAACAGAAGTAACAATTTTCTTGAGGAAATGATCCAATATACACAGATGCACTTGGTATCACAGTCCTGTACCTTTACACACTCCAGATACATTTAGTGACTTTAAAGGAAGATCACCAAAGGGAGAGTTCTCTCCCCAGTCTGAAAAATCATTTCTCCCTCAACTGACCACATGTATCAGCTGTATGAGCTTATCAAAGAGCTAAGATACATTCTGCGTCTAATGTCCATCTGAAACAACTTCCTTCTGAGCCACAGACTTCATCTATGAACTATCAGAAGGTGAGCGGTAGTTAAGTTATGGCATCACTGCCCTAAATGAACAGTCTCCATTCTGAGAACTAACTTAATATCATACAATCCACTGAAGAAGTCAAACAAAGGAGTAAATTAAGAAAGTCTTACACAAGTCATGCAATTACAGTTGGAGAAACCTGACGGCAATTAGAGCTTGCTTGAGCTTCATGTTTCATGGTACCATCAAATAGATGCAGGCAAAGCAAAGCACTGACACGTTGCTAAATCTCCTTGGAGGAACTTGCAAACACCTGGCATCACTGTAGAAGTTCTTGCATATCCCATGTCTGTTCCTTAAAGCATACAGGACGTGCTGTGCAAAGCTGCCGTTACTTTGAGACATATACTGTGGATGGTAAAGTATCCTTTCCTATTGTACTGTTCCACCAATAATAATACCACTGTGCTGGTGAAACCATCTATGAATCAGATCAGAAGTTCATTTCACCCACAACACCATGAACTGACTAATCAGCAGCCAGGCAGCGCACTGAACGAGTGCAAGGCGGTGCATGTTCTGTATTTTAAATTCTTGCACTGGATTTTGCAAGAAGTAATAATTGTTTCTATTAATGTTTTCCGAAATTCCTTCTTAAAACACTTGCCAGTCATGCTGGGCAGTGAGTCAACTGACAAAGGGCAGGCCTTTGGCTTCTGTCTGAATTTCTGGGACTCTCAGTAGATGTTCTAACCCAACCTGAATAGGTATTGTATTTAATGCAGATGTATATCTGCAAGAAAGTACAATTGGTTCCTTCCTGATACAAAAAGGTCTCAGATCTCTTCCAGGGACAAACGCAGAAAGCATAGAAATTACTGATCTATGTAGAGGGTGCACATGGTCCTCATTATGATGTTTCCATTAACCAGCGCAACAGATCTGAAGACACAGAAAGCAGCTTTCAAGAAAAATACTGGAGGGTATATGTGTGGTTTTTCTAGTGCCCAAGTTCAACATTCCTCAGCGGTGCGCTCTTGTGGCAACAAAACCCAATCACACACTGAGCTCTACTAGCAAGGACATATCCAGCAGGTTGAGGAAGTAATTAGTTTCCACTGTTTGACATCTGGAAGACCAGATCTTGAGTGCTGTGGCTATTTTGGGACTTCCCAGCATGAGACACATAGCAACAGACTGAGGCGAGCTCAGTGGAAGGCCACCAAGGTGGTCAGAGGCTGCAGCTCATGATATATAGGAGGGGATGAGGAGAGCTGGGTTTGTCCAGCCTGGATAAAGGAAGACCAAGACCTTTGACTGCTGTCCTCAGCTATCTAATTCTGATTATGAAGAAGGCAGAAAGGACACAATTTGAAGGGAAAAAATGATGATTAACTATAAGGAAAAAACCCATCACAGTCAAGGTGGTTCAGCACTGGAACGAGTTGGCCAGTGCGGCTGTGAAATCACCATCCCAGGGGATTTTCAGAACTTGACTGGAAAAGGCCCTGGTCTGACTTTGAAGTGAGCTCTTGCTGGAGCAGGAGGTTGGACTAAAAGATCTAAAGAGGCCTTTCCAACCTAAATTCTAACAACTGGATGCAAACTTTCATATATTATTCCACCTGCCCCCACTTGCACTTCAGGAGCTAAAATTTTTAAATACAGACTTTGGATAGTGCTGTAATACATCCAGTACATGAGACAAAATAAGTCCATTTCTTCAGAATTTCTATTATGAAATTTGATGTGCAATGCAGTAAGGCATCAGTGGCACACTTTGTAGTGTATCACTTAATGGTTGGGGTGAAGTTCGACTCTGAAAATCAAACCAGGTAGGACCCTGCATATAAGCTGGACTTAGAACTGTAAATAAGTCAGCATCCAGGAGGGTAAATGGTGTCTCTGGCACATACCATTGGCAAGTCTATCTTTCAGACTGAAGAAAGATAAGGATCGGGATATATATGCTTTAAAGGCTTAATAAAAAAACTCATTCAAGTGACAAAAATACATCCTATGAGCAATTTTGCTCCCCTTCTCCCCATTTTTTTAAACAAGGAAAAACTCCAAGAACATTACTGATACTTTCAGCTGCTGCAGCCTTCAGATACAACCCTCCCTATAATTACATCCTACTGGCATAGACATAAATGTGGTTTCTCCTCGTTAAGGCTTGCACAGAGGGCAAAATAAAATTAAGTGACTAAGAACTTATGGTAAAAGGATGTAATTTCCTTTTCCTGAATTTCTTTAGTCCTGAATCAGTTAAAATTATATTTTCTTGCTTCCTTGCTGTTTAGGTATTAAAAATTGCTCTTGTTTAGTTGTATTCCAGTAATACCAAATAAATCAAGAGGCCCAATACTGGGTCTTGTCCAAACACATAAGTTTTCACTTGGAGGAAATCTCTTATAGCACAATTATAGAAAACAGACGCAGCAGGAAAAAAAGAAAGTTTGTTGTTCCCATATCACAGCTGGAGACCACGAAACAGAAAAGGTAAGGGACTTGCCTAAAGCTACACAGAAAGTCTTTATATGTGGAACGAATCTGAACCTTTTAAGTACCAGCCCAGTCCTGCAGTCACAAAAGCATCCTCCACTCACCCACCATTTGTTTTGCCACAGCTCCTCAGGTCCGTGATTTAGAAGATCACTGTGGGCAAAGTGTTAATTCGTGATAGATGGGAAAAGTGAGTCAGGAAAGGGAGCTGGTACAGTTAAGCAGTGTATTAATCTAAATAAAGGTAACTATTCAGGAAAGCCAGGTGCAGTTTCTATTAGCACCTGGTAGACCTAGTTCTGCAGGTTACCCATGAAAAGCAGAAACAATCGTCACAGCCATACATAAGAATAGTCTTGGAAAGATCTTTGGTTCTCGGGTTTTTACAGAAATTCTACAAGGAATGGATCATCGTTGTTGTTATTAAAGGAAAAAAGAGAAAAATGTTTGCACTTATCCACCCGCACATTTAAATCTTTCCCCTCTATCCCTCATTTGTCCCTCCAACACCAAACACTTTTTTTTTTTTTTACTGCCATTCAGCATATTATGTCTAAATTTAGACTGTGAGCACTTTGGGGGAAGGGAGAAACCTAGTACTATCAGCCTTGCAAAACTAAAAGCATAATTTCAGGTTCTGTAAAACAGAAGACTAACAGCAAAATTAAGGTAAGTGCTCTGGATTATTTTCTGTAGTTTATTTTCCCCTGAGATACTTTCCTTCAAAGTAAAATAATAGTCAGGATTCACTTTTTGCCTTTTTAGAATTTAATCTGTTTACTCAGACCCTCCAATGAAATCAGGTCTCTTCTTCCCCAGAAAGAAGTGAAGGCATGGGGGACACAGCAACACCTTTCATCCCTGAGGTTCAAGCACCACGGTGGTCAAAGTGTATCAGAAGTTGTTCTTTCTTATCAGGAACAATTTCTCCAGCAACAGATGAAGTGTAGAGGATTGCATTAAGCCCTGAATAGTCATTTTATAGTCCTCAACAGAGGAAAAAGTACTTTTGAATGCCAGCAGTTGAACTGCGTGCCCCGATACATGCTGCATAAGATGATGCCATTGTAGGTAGAGATCAGTACAAAGCAAAACGTGGGGAAATTATATTTGGCCTCTAGTGGTTGAGTCTGGATCGTATATTTGTTCAGGCTGAAAAAACCAGATGGTCTTCCCTCATGCATTCAGTATCAGACAGTAAAACATATGCCTCAGGCAGTAGCTTCCCATAAAATTATTCAAGCATTGCCACAGTCTTGTATTTTATCAAAAGCAGCAACTTCCATTTTGTTTCAGCAGTAATCAGTTTTGATACAAATCCTTGCATCTTATTCCCCTGCTTCTAGAAGCACACACTAATTGGAGAAAAGCCAATTTATGAAAGATAATATAACTTAGAAGCTTTGATATTTATTCAATCCGCTTCTCATAAACTTTTCTTACTGGTTAATTAGGAACTACCAATTCTGCGTTTATTTAATTTTCAAGAGAATTTTACTATAGTTTGTGATTTAAGGGTCGTTCATATGGAAAAGGAAGTTCAGCTTAAAGCAATTGTTAAAACATTACTGAGGGAATATTGTAAGCATAAAAAATGCACTCAGGGAAGATCTTTAAAAGCTATTTTGCTACGTTATTTAGTGCTAGAATTAAAATAATCAAAAGTTAAACATCTGCAAACAGTTTTATGACCTCTTCTGTAAATAATAAAAATGTATCACTGTTAAAGTGACATAATTAAGTGATTAGACCACCAGAGTTATGTTCCAGTATTATCTGAGGTCTGATTTAATCCCCATAAGTGCAAGGACATTCAGGATCATGACAAAAACTGTTTGCCAACCATTGGCAGTGTCACCCCTGGATGTCACATGGAAGGTAGAAAAGGTTTGAAAGCTTTTACTGACCTTAACTATGACCAAAAAGTATCTCGTATTTTTCCCACTGGTACAAAAGCAGAACTAATGCAGCTGCTTGCAAACTTACAGAAAATTGTTTGCATTCACAAGGTCTGAGTCTAGAAAGCAGTTATTAAAGCCACTCCAGAAGTACACAGCCAGGAGCAGTGCCCATATTTTAACAGTGATCAGGTTCTTGATGAATTGAGTACCCAAGTACAACCTTTTAATGAGTTTAAAAATTATTAAATGCTTAAAATCCATGTGAGGTATTAGATCAAGAAATGTGCTCAAGTTTTTACTGGATGTATAGCACCAATTGATCCATTACAATTTTAGATAAGTGGATGCAATACCCAGTAAAAAAAGAAGGAAGGAAGGAAGGAAGGAAGGCAGGCAGGCAGGCAGGCAGGCACTCATTTGTGGCACTGTTATGTTTTCATGGGACTATTAATTTTGGTGAACAGATTTCACAAAAAGCATAGTGACAGATATTTGATAAGCAGGTTGTGTACATGAGGTCCCAGCCTTGGCTAGATGCTGTTGGCTAGACGCTGTCAGCACTCTCACCCCTCTTGGTGTGTGAGAAAGGGAGACTCCATGGATTCATTGTGCCACGGAGCTGAAAAACAGCATCTCCTGGAATGGGAGTTACTGCTTTATATATATATATATATATATATACACACACAATTTGCAAGGCACGAAGTTCCCACTGAGAAGAAACTATGAATATTGTTGGACCAAGAGCTGGTGTACTATGTTGTGTCCTGGAGCAGATGCGCATGCTCAAGAGAGGAAGGCAGCAGAAACCTGACAGCTGTTTTCCGCCTCGATGAGCTTCCTGGTGTCTCTGAGCAGCCGGTTCTTGGAGGAGAGAGGAAATATCCTCTCCGATAGGATATAGAAAGACAGACAGTGGAGCATTTTCCCATCTTTAGGAAGAACTGAAAGTGAAAACTTCAAATAGTGCAGGCATGAGGAGGACATTTACACAGGTCCTGTGGTGTCTCCCTTAAAAAGTAATCTTTTCAACATTTCTATAAAACAGATAACGCACTGCTGACATGGTGGAAAAGAGCACAGTTTAACAGTTTTGATAGTGCAAGCCATGTGGATTAAATTTTCCATCATTTATAGTTTCAATGTGACTTGTTTATGCAAGAAAATGAGGTATGACAAAGGTTATTACAATTTGTTAAAAATGTTTGACAAAAGCCTCATGGAGAATAAGCCCTCTCCCGTAGAAAAGACCTCATAAATTTCTCCTGTAGGCTTTCCTTAAAATGACTCTCACTTCAAACCTTTTCTTCAAGTGGAAGACATGTAACGCATTAAGGGCTTGATACCGTGCTGCCTCCTACCCTGAAACAACACAACAGCCCTGTCTATGGAGTGATGGAGTGAAAATATATTGAATAGGAAACTTTAAACACAATTTTTGAGGGGAAAAATATTAAAAATTGCAGCAATACCATCTTTTTATATATTCTTTCTTTAGATAAATTGATACCCTTTTCAGAAGTATATATATTTGAACTGAATTTCACATCTGAAATTTTTTGAGAATGCAGCTTCCTTCTGCAGCAACTGGTTTAGAAAGTTGAGCTTTGTCAGACTGTGATGACTAAATTTTATTTAAACAGTATTTTATTTTCCATTCCCCTACAGGATGTTTATTGACCCTAAAAACTAGAACAGTTCATCAAGTTTGAAAGAGTTTTAAGTTTGCAGTGTCAAAAAAGTGTTGTCAACCTAAATTGACCCTTTCTGTCATATTTTTAAGAAGTCCTATTTTTAGAAGTGTCTGCTAAGTGATTGCATATGGGTTCAATTGACAAAGCAACGAAAAGGCTGTAACAGGAGATGTAATCAAAACCAAGTAAATGAAATGACTCAGATACCTATGGGACACCAATCAAAGTGTCATTAAGTGCACATTTGATAATTCTTTCCATCCCAGACAAAAAACCAAAACATCAAGGTAAATTTCTCCAGAGATCTATAAAGCAGGCATCATTCTTCCTTGAGCAAGCACATCAGTTTAAGAGAAAATAAAACAAAACAAGAAGTGCTTGTTCTGATGGGTTTAATGCTTAAGATATACTTGCAACCCAGATATTTGCTAAAAGGTTTTCATTGGTTTCAACAAGGGAAATTTTTGACACAAAAATAAGAATTAAGCATGTGTTCTTCCAGATTTTAACTATTTTAAAGATTGGGAAGTATGATACTGATTTGCATTCCAGGATCCTTGTTTGCACTTACAGGTACCTCCTATCTGTAGAAAATGATATACCTCTCCTTTTATCACACCCAAAGAGTACGTATTTTTGTAGACCAAAATTTTTAAATGTGAATGCTTAATTTAGTAAACAAAATCTGCATTTAGCAAACTCTATAGATTTGCTGTTTTTTTTTCTTTTTGCATCAAATAGCCCTAACTCTCACCAAGTCTGGTAGCTCACCTAGCAAACTTTACTTCACCACAGATATTTCCCAAGAAAATTCATTTAAAACACGAATAGAATCTATGTTGTGTTTATCACTGAGCACAGGCTGCAGCATTTAGATAGTTTTTTAGAAAATATACAAAATTAAGATAAAAAAACTGATTATGATGCAATGGAGAAATGAAATCCACTGAAAGCCATTTTTCCATTGCAGTCTATTTATTCTAACCTTGTACACAATCCAGGACAAAGAGAAATACTCAAATAACTATTCTTTGGAAAAGCATTTGCTAACACACTGTACTCAGATCTCTTGCTAACCAGAAAAATAATCCTTCATAGAAGAAATGTGCAGATGTGTAAGAAAGAAATGTGTTCTGGTAATTACCAGCACAATCCACTTCAAAAATCAGCTTTTCAGGTCTTCAGATTTTATATTATATATATATATATATATACACACACACATATATATATATATATGTATATATACTGCCACTACCAGGTGTTTGTTTTCTTTTTTTCTTTTTTTTCGAAGTAAGAGAGCAAAATCAAAAGAACGGAAGAATTGTCAGACTGCTGGGTGTTTTTTATGCCACAAGTAATAATCTCTTCTTTGTTCAGTGCTGGGAGTGTAGCTCTGGCTCTGCTGAAGCTAAGGCATGATTGATTGTAATGGGGCCAGACATCACTCACCTTCATTATCTAATCTCCATCAGCGGCCAACAGTGCCATGGCTTTGGCGGCTAAAACTAAGTAGAAACCATACTGGGTTGGGAAAAAAAGCCTGTCCAACTTAGTCTCTGGAGTTAGTCCCACTCAGTATGACTCAGACAGACCCCTAGTAACTCACACCGGGCCAGAGAATGGCACTGTTGGCTCCTCATGGTCTATGCCAATAAATGGAGAGGGCTGACAGTAGCATCCTTTCGGCTCGGGTAAAATAACACTTTCCTAGACAATTTTTGGGTACAGCCTGGGAGTTAGCATGTATCTGAATGAAATTTTCCTGTGAACTTGCTAGTACATTTTTTACTATGGACAGGTACTTCTGGATGTCAAGTTATTGTGTTGAAACCCTATTGTTCTATACTTAAATCCATACCCGAGCACTATCAAATGAGCATATTTAAAACATAACTGTAATTTATGATCAATGAAGATATTACAGTATTGTTTTACATCTCAATTGAAGGCAAGGATGGAGGCAAAGTCTACTGAAAATTTAGTAATTCAAATTCAGGTGCTTGCTTGGCAAGTTTTAATTAAAAACCCATTTGGTTTAAACTACTTGCAAGATTTGGGATTAAGACAATTAGCCCAACATAACTATGGCAGGTTGATACTGTCAGCAGTACCCAAGGATCAGTTGTGCATTGTCCTCCAAAATATTGCATCCTATTGAAGAGCTTTGGAACATAAATCAATTTCCTTATTTATCCTATTTTTTTCCATAATCTTATTATATATTGGGTTTTGCTTTAGCTTTAAATTTGATTTTCAATGGGGTGTGTTCAGAAACAAAGAATTAAAGGAGTTCTTCAGGGGAAATGACTACTCAAATATAGTAATGCAAATATACTGCTACAGTATGTGACTAAAAGAAAATCCTGTTCATTGTACCCCTCAAGCAGGCCTCTCAGTAATCCTTGGCTACCTCAACAATTTTTTATTATTCCAGAGGTGAAAAAAGTAGTACCCACAAATCCTCCAAAAAGAGCTTTTCAGACTACAAAATAACACAATTATTATGGCAGCAACATTCACTTTCATGCTATAGATGAAGAAACAATGGGATACTTGGCATTGTATGAGGATTCCAGTTTATTTGCTGTTACTAAACACTATTAAGTCTCACATGTTACCAGAACACTGGTGAAGACAATAAAGTGCACTTTTCTTTTTAATAGAAAAATGTATTTTCAGTGGAAACATCAGAGTACCTGAGTGTAATTGATGTGTATGGTATCACAACTAAATATTGTATTATCACCACTAGATCAGCCTGCAACAGCTGTGGGAGAAATGGTACAAAATGATTAAAAATGAAAAATACCAGTTAACCTGCTCATATTATGATGCCTCCATTCAGCAGGTTGATTAAGACAGGAGCAATTTATCACTTTTTAATATACCGAAATATTGAATATTTTTAAACACTCCATTTAGGAGAATGAGGATGAATTCCTAAGTCTGTCCTGGACACCACCATATATTTATGACTGAATTTCAAAAAAATGGTAAGTATAAAAGTCCAGGCTACCATATAGCTCCAACACCCCTGACAGGTACCACAGAAATCTAAGCAGCCACAAATGCCAGGGCTCACTAAACCTGGCAGAATAACGTCATAATGGCATCAAGAACAAACATTTAAAAAAATTTCTTCAATGTACCAAGAAGTAAGTCTTTTTTCTCTAATTTAATGTACTCCTGTTAACTAATAGCTGTTTTGGTCTTCAGTAAAAACTTAACAGTTGGCTTCAGTAAAAGTCTGATGACACAAAACTGGGAGGAGGTTGGTTGACACACCAGAGGGCTGTGCTGCCATTCAGTGAGACATAGGGTGGAGTCCTGGGCAGAGAGAAGTTTAATGAGATTTATCAAGAGCAAGTGTAGGGTCTTGCATCTGGGGAAGAACAACCCCAGGTGCCAGTATAGGTTGGGGACTGGGCTGTTGGAGAGCAGCATAGGTGAGAGGGACCTCGGGGTCCTGGCAGACTGCAGGATGACCATGAGCCAGCAATGTTCCCTCGTGGCTAAGAAGGCCAATAGCATCCTGGGGTGTATTAGAAGGGGTGTGGTTAGTAGGTTGAGAATGGTCCTTCTCCCTCTCTACTCTGCCCTGGTGAGACCGCACTTGTGTCCAGTTCAAGAAGGACACAGAACTCCTTGAGTCCAGCACAGGGCCACCAAGATGATTAAGGGAGTGGAACACCTTCCTTATGAGGAGATGCTGAGGGATCTGGGCCTCTTTAGCTTAGAGGAGACTGAGGGCTGACCTTATTAATGTTTATAAATACATAAAGGGTGAGAGTCAGGAGGACAGAGCCAGGCTCTTCTCAGTGATGGCCAGCGACAGGACAAGGGGCAACGGGTGCAAGCTGGAGCAGAGGAAGTTCTATGTGAATATAAGGAGGAACGTTTTCACAGTGAGGGTGACGGAGCACTGGGACAGGCTGCCCAGAGAGCTTGTGGAGTCTCCTTCTCTGGAGACATTCAAAACCTGCCTGGATGTGTTCCTGTGTGATTTAGTTTAGGTGATCCTGCTTTGTCAGGGGGGTTGGACTAGATGATCTTTTGAGGTCCCTTACAACTTCTAACGTTCTGTGATTCCGTGATTTAGTGAAATGTGGTTTGTGTTGGGAATTATGAGCTTATTCATAAATATTACCAGAGCAAAGAAAATCCTGTTAATTTCCTATAGTTTTCTTCCAGTAGTAAACAAGAATATATGTGGAACAGAGTATTTTTCCAACATAATGCATTGTTAGTATTAAACTTACTTCTAAAAATCAATCACTGCACTTTAGCTCAAGGGTGCTCAGTTTTATGCCACACCATTAGTCTTGTCTTCCTTAATCTAAATAAATGCTGCACTTTCTGGAATCTGAAGTGCCCTTTCTTGTTGTTAGGCAGCATTACTAACAGACCCGGACCCGATGGCAGAAGCAGGTCAGACTGCAAAAGAATAAGAATCCCATCTTGAAGGATTCAGATCATGATGATAATTTCCCGGGTTTAATATATTTATAGCAAGTTATCTCCTTTCTCCATAGGGTTCTATGATCACCCATACAATATCAACATGAAAGCAGCACAGTCCCAAATCTGGCGGGGGGGGGTGGGGTGTGGGGAAGTGGGGGTGTTCACCTGTTTCCTTGTATGTTTTAAGTTTCTTAATGTTTAAAAGCAAAGAGCAGATCCACAGTTTATCAAGCACTAGGCCTTGCTGAGGTGGGCACAACAAACAGCTTGTATTTTTGTATCACACGCTGCTTTGAGAACAGAACAGCTCCCACAGTGACCTAAAGCAAGATGTAACACCCACTTTTCCAAATGAGGCTTTATTCTGTCTGAGTCCTTCCAGTCAAAGCCCAATGATGTGACTCATTTTCCTCTATTTTTCAGGGTCTTTTATCTCATAATCACTGCAATTGGAAAGAGGGCCACATAATTCCTCCTGTGCATCAAACAAGGTATCCTGAAGTCCCCACAATGTACCGCTGCTAAGCACACCAGCAGTGGCTGCCCGCACCGGCGTGGAAGGGCAGCACTTTGCATGCCCACAGCAGGACCTGCCTCCCCTGGGATGTTTCCTAGGAAGTCGGTGGCTGCTCACACGTCTGGCTTCTGTGTGCCAGTGGTATGCTTATAACTTGCTTTGGCAGCAATAATATTTCTGTTTCGATAATGAGTTGGTTTAATAAATGCTGAGTTGCAAAGGTTCTGGGAGAAGTAGTATGCTTATGTAAAATGTTAAATACACAAAGCGATCACTTATTTTCCATATGGGGAAAAACTTGCCCTTTGAGCTCCTTAAACATATTAAAGCTTCTGCTTGTCTGCTTGAAACAATAGGTGAATAGTGCGAATCAAGTTTGCATCTTTCTGCTGCATTACATGCACACAGATAACTTTATATGAATTTTGCTTTAGCAGATCAGTTTCCTTTCACAGATGCTGATCCTGTAAACCCTGAAATCTTGAAGATCAGGTTAGATGGGGCTTTTAGCAACCCATAGCAGGGGCATTGAACTAGAGGGTTTTTAAAAGTTCCTTCCAACCCAAACCACTCTATGATCTAGGTGCACACTTTAATCAGAGATGACTGTGAGGCTGTACTTCCAAACACTGACTGTACGCTTCAAGGTTGGAGAAGAAGCCCTGGAGATCCCTTTGGTAACCACACAGTTAAAGTCAGTTTTCTGGAGCTTCAATATACAAAGTATTAGTGTTCAGTAATTGCATAGAATGTCCTAGTGAACAGGATTGTAACTTCACAGAACTAGGAGAGAGGCAGACATGCATCTCTGCTGGAAGGAGAAAAATATCTCTCTACAAGTGCAGCTGGTTGGTGTATCTCAGCTAAGAATGGTTCCTGACTATGCAAGTGCTAAGGGAACATCTCTCTGAGGTATCCCTGTGACTCCTACCATGGTATCTTACAGCCTTCAGTGTACTAGGTGCAGACAACTCCATCATGAGCCATGGTAGTGTAATTTTCCTGTATTACAGAGCAGAACAGAGAGATACACACGATATTTTGGCCTCCTACATTTCATAAAGGTTTTCATTAAAAGTGAGTACAGGCTAGATGCTGAAGGGCTTTTGCAAATCCTGAGTCCCCTGAGAGTCTAAAAAGCTTAATTGTTTTTAAAATGTTAAACGAGAAGCTTGTGAGAGTTGAGAATTGGTCCTTCATAGGCTAGAAGTTACTTCAGCTATGTGTGTGACCCAAATAGCACTCACACAACCAGGAATTGGTCTTAGCTGAGACACACCAGCTGACTGCACCTCTGCAGCCAGAGCAGAGTTTTTCTTCCTCCGGCAGAGATGCATAGCTGCCTGTCTCCTAATCACTTGGGAAACTTGACAAGCAAGAGAGTGGATTCAGGGTGAGCCAAAGATGTTGTATATGGTTATCTGTAAAAAATGAATTCTGCTAGCTGAACCTTCCTCTTTTCATATATTTTGTGACCTGTTATGAGCATTTATTAATGGAGATTTAAAGAATAAATGCTGAGCAGGACTAGGCAGCCTGATTTAATCGAAAAATCATGTAACAATATACATCCAGCCACATGAGAGCACACAGATAAAAAAGTAACCCATTCAACAATATATTAAAGCAACAGCAACCCTTTTCAACTTAACAGGATCATTTAGTCAAACCTTCCTATAAAACTGTTAGAAATAAAGAGTTTTGCAGTATGCCCAGAGCATCACTGAGCTCAAGACAATCCCAGGCAAATACAGAACCAAGGACCTGTCTGTTAAAATCATCATATTAATCTCTATCAAACCTCAAGATAGACCAGCTTTTACAAAAGGAATTCATAAAAACCACAGTCTCATGTTGGCTGGAAGCGATCTCCAGCTGTTATCTTGTCCAATCCCTTGCTCAAAGCAAATTCAACTACATCAGCTTTCTTAGGCCTGTGCCCAGTCAAGTGATGAATATCTGCGGGGATGGAGGCACCACGGCCCTTGTGGGCAGCCTGGAAATAACACTCAACTGCCTGCATGCTTACAATTTTTTCCTCAATACCAAATTGCAATTCTCACACAAGAAACACTGAACATCACATTACTTTATTCTTCAAACTACAGCCACCAATTTTTAAAATTTTTTTTTCCAGGTCACCAGAGCATGAATGAGGATGTTTGATGGGTTGGGATGTCGTGATGCTCTGCATCTTCATTCTCCTGGTGCTAATCTGTTACAGCTATCACCTCCTTACGCCAATAACCTCACTGAGTTTGTACCTTTGGGTTGTAGATCTGCAAACCTAGCATTGAAGCACTGAGGTCAGATATTAAGGCCTCTTAACCTAAAATAGTCTCAAACTTCTCAGTAGTATCCTCATTATCTGAGTTGCTATTCTTGGCATTCTCTTTCCTTTTATTTTGCCTGCTATTTTTCCCAAAACTCAGGCAAGGACAAAGCTAAAACACCATTTCTACTATAATAATAGACATGGTTTACTTTGCGTATAACTCACCTTATTTGTTTATATTCCTTTTATTTTTCCAGAGGGTTTTTTACATTACTGAAAAAGAAAAAAATCCCACCAAACCCAGGCCACAAGTAAAAAAAAACACCAGGATGCATACCAATGGTATCTTCATGATATACATTTTTATCTCTTCCCCAGCACTGAATGATTTTTCAGCTATTAGCTGGTATTTTTAGATACAGAAGCCCCCCAGTATCTGTTTTGAGGGCCAGACATACTCAGGAGTCCTAGTTTGCCTGTGGAGCACTTCTAAGGCTCAAGCCAGTAATTAAGTGCCCAGGCTGAGATTCAGATGTCCAGTAGTAGAGCGCTTTCATTTTGAAATGTATTTATCACATCCTTAACAGGCTGCATGAATGTCTTTTCACGACATGTTTCTTCTACCTGTGGCCTCAGCCCAGCAGGTCACAGGCTGCACCTGCCTGCCTTATTAGCTCTTTTGGCTTTAGATGAAGAATGGGGATTTGTAATGAGATACCTACAGGATCTGTTTGAAAGACGAAAAGGCCACTTCAGCCAGCGTGCTGCAAAGCACACGTATCCACTGGCAGCTGTAATGCTTTTTAAGTATGTAGGTAAACAGAGACAATTAACTTTAAAAAATAAATATTCACTTATTTCTTAGAGCTTATGACTGGGAGTGATTGTGAGGTCGCTTAGCTGGGCTTCTGAATGGTACCAGCGACCACTGCAATTTGGGAGACTGAACTTTTCTGTGCTTTTGGGGAGAGCACAGCTCATCCACAGAGCCCTGCAGCTATAAGCACCATATAGGAAGGACCGCATGACTGCAGTGGGCAGACCCAGATGCAAAGAAAAGCCAAAATACCCTCTGAGTCCCTGACAATTTGACCTGCGGGAAGACTTTTTCCTGACTCCAGACTGACCCTCCAGATTGATCTCCAGTAAGTGACAAGAGGTAGAATGAAGGCACCTAAGAAAACTTTCTCTTTTCTATTTTAGGCTTCTGCCTTGCATGTATCTGGTGGCCTGGCGCTAGTTGTCACAGCTCTCTGCTTCAGAGGAAAGGTGAGAGGGGAAACAAAAATATTTGGTCAATTTTGCTTCAGGGACAAAAAGAACAAACTCCAAACCCTTCCACTCGATTGCTGCCAACTGAAACACTTATGCCTGAGCTTCACTTCTAATCATCTTGCTGAGGACAGGACAGTATTATCACAGCTTCTTCTGAAAAATTCAATTTTGCAATAGCAGGAAAAAAAATAAGATGAAAACATCTTTAGACAGAAAACACTTTAAAAGACTTATGAAGGTAAAATGACAATTTTGACTTGTTCCCATGTTTTCAGTTTGGCTCTTTTATAACAAGCTGTTGCCTATTGCCTCAGGAAGCCTTTGGCTGGTTGAATGTGCGTCAGCTAGCAGCTAAATGAAGCACCTCAAAGTTGTTTAAAGCATGTAATTTTTTAAAAAAAATTATTATTTTTTTTTAAAAGTAAATTTAATAATGAAAGTCCATGCAAGCCTACTTTGTCACAGAACAAACTTTGCAATGATGTGCTTTGCCATTCACTCTCTGGATGATCACAGAGGACCAGACCAGCCCTTGCAGCAGTGGCCTTCCCCTGTGGAGGTAGCAAACCTGTTTCTTACCAGCAGGCTGGGGCTCAGGGGCTTCCCAAACCTCAGGCTGTGCCCATGGACAGACCTCTGGCATCAGGTTGCTTAATCATGGTTCTGGAGTCCATGTGTATTTGCAGGATGCATACACAAACAGTGAGAGATTTACAAAGTTTAAATATGAGTTCTGTAAGATGCAACTTGTAATTTGTTTGCCTAAACCCCCTATTTAATAATTGCCTTGATGCCACCTCTGTGTGGCACTGAGTCAGTTAATCATACTTTCTGCTCATGTGCTCTGTTCACATCTTGACTTTATAAATCGTTATTCTATGTGGGTACAGAGTAAATCTTTTCTCAGGAACTAGGAAAGACACAGACATAAGTGAGCTCTAATTTCCAGATTCTAATCCAATGACCACTGAACCCAGCCCATGTCAGGCCAAGCAGGCCAGCAGCATTCATGAATGCCAGCATCTATTTTTCATGACTCACGGTGAGGTGATGTGTCTGGAATAATCTCTGCCTGCCTGCTTCTGTAGCTTCATAACCAGATTTGTTGACTGGAGACAGCTGATCTAGTCCAATGCTTTAACTATATCTATAGCACCTCATATTAACACTTTGCACCACAGGGACAATAACATATTGTTATTACGTAAATGGACACTACTGTTTTAAAAATATATTTGCAGCCTGCCCGATAAGAGGAGTTGGTTGGGACAATACAAATCTATTTTTAAAAGTGCTATTTTTCTTATTATTCCAGTTACTAGGTAAGTCTCAAATCAGATGTACGGAGAAAAAATAAGGGCTAAACCAGAATCTTTGCAATGGCATTGAAAAATATTCAAGGTAAAAAAACCACCCCACGCCTAATTAGCTAATATACTGTGAAATTTGCCCAATAATGATACAGTGCAAGTCCTGAAACAGGCATGTATAAGAATTCTTCAGCTCATTAGTCTCTGGAAAAATCAAACTGCTGCTAACAGCTTCAGTGACTCCTGGTGTCCCTGGAGTGAGCACAAACTTCTCTTGCATATGAGGAGACCGAAGCTGGATCGTAGGTAATTACTGCACAAAGGCAAACAGCTTGCTTTTAAAAAATTCTTCTGTGCATGTTGAATGTATGCGATAGATTTAAACAGCATCATAAATGTAAACTGTACTTGAGAAAACTGTAACTGTGCAGCTGGTCGAGTCCATAAAGATAAAAGAAATGTTTCCATAACATTTAATTTCAAGTTGACATTTATATAACAAAACCATGGTAAAGCTATGTTTAGCTGAAGTTGTTTGCATATTTTGCATCAGTATCACCAAAGGCTCTCTCCCTCATTTATATAGTTACCACATTTTGGTAACCACATTTATACAGTAGAGGCAACAGCTACCGCAAAAGGAAAACTGAAAACCAGAGAATTTGTAACATTTGGATAAACAAGCCATCAATTCTGTTATTGTAACTAACCAACAACTGGATGTGTTCGCTTTTGACTGGAGCAATTGCCCTGTTTTCAGTAAGGGAGACACACAGCATAGTTTGTATCATGTTCTCAAACGTTTAACTGTGAAAATGCCCTCATCTACATGATTTCAGTTTTGCAGACAGAAAGACACTGTTTTACTTTTGTCTCTCTCATCTTAAAAGTGTCAGAGGAAATGGCCAGCCTTTTAGGCTCATGAATCACTCACACTAATTCATCTTTCAGAGTACTTTTACTTATCTAGTACAAGGCCATAGAAATGTTTTGGGGGTTTTTTGAGTCCCGTTGGTTTAGTACGGAAAGAGGCTTAACATAAGCAGATCCCTTCCCGACTGTCACTGCGGTACAGAGAGGGTTCCTGTGAATTTCTCCTAGACGCATTATACTTGCTAAGAGATGCAGAAACACAAGTACCACATTTGTAGGGTGGAACCTGTTGGTCTGACAATCCATCCCTTTTGGAATGAATGAGTTTTGCTGCTGACATTAACAGGGTTAAGATTTCCTGAAAGGAAACCAGTCCCTTCTTTTTTTTTTTTTTTTTTGTAACAAATCCAGCGTTTGAGAAACATGTTGTCTTACCCTAGTAAAGCCATAGCAAAGATGAGCCTTTACTGCATTTAAAGGTGTGAAGACACAGTGAGTGAGACCGTAGTGTACGTCAGCCTGCCAAGGTCAGCTTTAAACAAGCTAACTCGAGTTCTGACAAAGTGCAGCCAAAGAAGCACAGAGGTTAGCTCAGGCTAGCTGTCCCATTATTCACCCAGCTTTCCAGACAAGCTGAGTAGTTTATATTTGCGCTCTGGCCTGGCACAATTATGCTACTATCATTACCCAGGCTGACTGCAGAGAAGCTAGCTCCCAAGTGTCCACAAAAGCTCCTGCTGACTTAATCAGAGATTTTTCAGGCTTAAGAACACAATTCACAATGCAATATCCAAAATAAATTTCTCAAAGCATCTGTTACAGAAGAGTACCAGGTTTATCCTCATCATCACACCTACATAGAAATTTCTGCAGACTTAAGAAAATTCAAGTTTTTTTTAAAAAAACAGCAGAATGTCTTTAATAAGTGTTATGAAAAAGCATGAAATTTTCAATGAAATGGAACTCGGGAAATGTTGTGCATCATGAGAAGCAAATCTCAGGGTTTATACTGAGTATCAACTAAGTTACGTGACTGAAATAGAGAGGAACCTTTTCTCACTACTGCTGGTCCTTGCAAGTCTATGGATATAAATAAATTCAAAAGAAAGAAAAGATTATACAACACACACCTTGATGTTCAATGAGTAAATGCCTCCAGAAGACTCTGAGGACAGTGTTTCAGCAGTACTTCCAAATGTCTCCTTCTTTCTGGTAGCATCCCTGCTGCAGTGCTTTGAATGGCATTGCAGGCAGCAATAAACACAGCACACCACTAATGAGCTTTGTTTATGAAGGAAAACTACTTTCTTAGTGTCCCTTCCAGCCTCTTCTGAGAAACTGCTAGTGTTTTTAATAACAAGTATTTTTGTACATGAGGGACAATGATGCAAGACGAACCTTGAAGTCAAAGATATCTGCATGGCAACTGTGCAGTACCAAGACTGAAACCAAGAACCAGCTTCCTGCTGCGAGGGCTGCACAAATACTAGGACCCTAAGGGAACATTTTCCATCAGTGTTAAGCTGCAAAAGATGGAAAATTTCTGCTTAGTGAACTTTTTCAGAAGTTCCTCAAATTTTGTGCCTTCTAGAGACTTCCTTAAAAATCCAACCCACATAAAGTGATAATAGATTAATTCTTTTTGCCCTGGAGGGCATTTAGATGATTTAAAATTAGGTATTATGAAAGATAATATAGTCTGCCTACAGTTCAGTAAGGGTCTTCACCTATACCACACAGTATATGTGATGTAAGAAGTGATGTATTACCGACACTGGTTAAAACTAGGAGACCACAATTTCAATGAAGGATTGAAATAAAGTGTACAGCTTAAAATATCTCCCCATTGCTAAAAGTGCATTTTACAGTATTAAAATAAAGAAAAGGGACTAGATTTTTGATGGTAATCTTTTGGAGGAAAGCTGTGGTTCCTTGAGAGTATCTTGAAAGTGTTCCATATACAGACAGCATGGTCTTGGCTGGAGTATCATGGGCCTGGATATGACATTAACAGCCAATCACAATCCCAAAATATTTAGGAATATCAAATCAATGCTTTTGCCAGTTCATTTTCTATCTTGCAGGTTTTCATCCAAGTTATTAACTGTGTGAGTGAGGGACTATCAGCTTCACTTGCCAAACCTGAGTATCACCTTGAGAGGAGCTACCAGTGAGGAGACATTCAATGCTGCTGAGCTGGAGGTGGAGTGCAGGGAATAGCACCATGTTTATGGAGCCTCTGTGTGGGCTGTTAAAAAAGACCCACTTCATTTTTCACTTAAAAAACCTTGACAAATCAAATCCTAGAAAGTCTTTAGCCTGAAAACAAACTGAAAGAAACTAAAGGTAGCATATTATGTAGGATAGTACCAGTAATAATGAATTATATTAATTATTGGCACAAAATAGGAGAGGTTAAAAATACACATAAAGTAACTCAGAAAGTCATTGCTAAGCTGCTTCTTACATAATATTCCATAACAGCAACAAACCCAAAACAACAGTGATTACCTTCAAGTATCGAAAGTGGTAATAAAATGATTTTACACATTGCACAAGCTAAGAACCTTTTTGGAAGTATGAGGTGTAGGCATGGCTTTGATGCCAAAAATAACAGCAAGATGAGAGTGGAGGGCTCACAAAGGGAAGACTGTAAAGATACTCAGCACGTATGTAGGAAGATTCTGCAGTGAAGAACTTTCTGGGAGCATGGATGGGTGCTGATCATAACTGTGCTTTAGGACATGTGAGTGTAATTGTCTGTTCCAGTCAGGAGGGTCAAGGGAGGAAATATAGAGATTAGATCATAGAATCATAGAATCTCCTGAGTTGGATGGGACCCATAAGGATCATTAAGTCCAACTCCTGGCTCCACACAGTGACAGACAAGTCAGAGCATGTGACTGAGTACATCATCCAGACACTTCTTGAACTCAGTCAAGCTCAGTGCTGTGGCCACTGCCCTTGGGAGCCTGTTCAGTGCTGTGACCACTCTCTCAGTAAAGAACCTCTTCCTAATACCCAACCTAAACCTCCCCTGTTGCAGTGTCATACCGTTTCCTCAGTATAAAGATGATGGTAGAACACTTGCCAAGGGTGTGCAGCAGAGTTCATACAACAAGATGTTAACAAACAAGTCTAACTGAATCAGAGCACTTACAGAAATAGATGATCAAATAAATTTTTTCTACTATTTTGTTCTCTACTGTTTTTTCCTAAGAAAGTAAAGAGTTGTCTGTTGTAGAGCAATAGTCTTCCATATGCAAAGGTCTCAGCTGTTTGTAGTGTGTTTCTATGTACTGTTGACATATCTACTAGATATATAATGTTGGAATTACTAAGTCCCACAGACTAAGTAACAGCTTTTACTGAATACTTTGGAATAAAAGCAAAGTAGCTTTAAATGACTTGAAAGTTATAAAAAGAAAATAACAGAAAGAAAGTTGAGATAGATTGTGGAACAATAGCCTGTTAAAATAACCTAGTCTAATTTTTATAGCTACTCAAGTGCTCAAAACATAGCCAAATTTCCATGATGCTACTGACTTAATGCCTTTGAAGACTCATGCCAACAGACTTCTCATATCTGAACAAAGAAAACAAAAGCGTATCTTTTCCATGAGTTACATACAAATCCTAAGTTAACAGGATCCAGATAAAAAGGTAATAACAACTGACAAGATTAATAAACTACATGAGCACACACATTGCATTGGCAGCAGGTTTCCATCAGCTTGAATCCTCTGGCTTGCCCTTCACTTTTAAGCTCCATGTAGTTGTATTAAACAGATGTCAGACACAATTTTACTGCACTAGTGGAGCCAAGCATCCAAGCTATCATTTGTGCTAAGCCTTTTTGAAAAGATGGCACTTTTTATTAGGACGCATTTTTTTGGTCCATACTTGTTGTTTTAGATGCAGGTCAACAGAATAATCTCTAGTCAAAAATGTGGTCTTCCACATATTACAACGAAGGTTTAGGGGTGGTGTGTGAGAAAATGTCTGGAAAAATGATTCTAGAAAGCCTGAAGATTGTGATAAGATGGGAGTTCCACTACTGAAACACCCTTCCTCTGCTTGCTCTGAAAAAAAGACATGGAACAAATGTAGTATCTGAAACTTCTAACCTGAGAAATTACTTCCAGTGAATTGCTTACTTTTACAGGCAGTACAGCACATACATAATCAGCACTGCAGATAGTCTAACAAGTACCGCTTCCTATGAAATCCCTCCTTGCAACCATGCACAGATGAGTGTGTGCTGCTGACCCAGCATCCTTCCAGGCAGGGGCAGGCCCCTTCCTGCCCCGCAAACTGCCAGGGCAATCTCAAACAGTCACACACAAAACTTGCAAAATTATACACAAATCACCCTCTTCCCCAGAAGCTGTCTTTTACCGAGCAAAATGAAGATTTTAGACCTGTATTTAGGATTCTCTTGACTTCTCTACACAAGTGTGAGAAAAAAACATGTCAGTGACTGTCTATAGGAAAGGTGTACTTCTCTGTGACTTCAATCCGAGTTTTTCCTGAACATACTTTAACAGACCTTAAAGTACATTCAGCCTCCAGCTACTGCCCTAGAAAGCTGAAAATCTGCTAGAGATCATGAGTCATACTTATCAATGCCACAGAGATGTTTAAGATACTCTGGGACATTTCAAATGTCACTACAGACCCATGTTTTAGGCAACTGAATCAAGTGCTTAGTGTGTCTCCAGATAATTACATGCATGTTGATAAAGTATCTTAAACTTCAGTTGAAGCCCAGCCTGGTAATGTCAACGTTTAAACCATCCCTCTGAAATGTCTACTGAATGAAGTACATAACAACATTGAAAGAGAAAAATGCACATCTGAAGTTGCTTCTGATGGATTCTAAGTATTTTTACCGCAAAAGCAAATCATACTCTGATAATTTTTTTCTCATTAATGTGATACAGGTAAACATGCTGTTAAAAGGCAAATCCGAATTTTCAAAAGACTGAGAAAAAGACCACAAAAATGAATACCATATGGTAAAGTCACCTCTAGGCCCAATATCAGTATCACTTACATGAATACAGCAACAGAATTAAATCTGCTGAGGTTGATTTTACCCCTAGAGAAAAATAAGAATTAGGATCTGAGAATAAAGAGAAAAAAACCCAGAGGACTGTATTTCCTTTCTGTAATAACCTAATCAAAACCAAGGAGACTGCAATCCGACTTTTCTAACACAATTTAAAAATTCTCCTAAAACTATCACAGAAATGTTTCTCTCCTTCCTTGAAGAAAAAAACCAACCTGACAGCGCCAAAGAACATGACACACAAAACGTCTTTATATATTAGCTTTTGAACAGATTTCAGGAAAGAACTTCAGTCCAGCACTTAAGTACTCAGGTATAATGCAAAAAATAGTGTATGGCAAAGCTATTTTACTATTGTAGCTGTAGCAGTAGCTGTTGAAAACATGTTTTAGAAACTGCGTGAGCACTGACTTCACCTGCCTGCTGCCTGCAGTGACATTTAACTGAAAACAGCGACGTTTTTCAGCTATTGTTTGAGCTATTATACAATCATCAACTATATACTTTGGTTTATAATCTAAAAAAGCAGAAGAGTGGTTTGGTCTTTCAAGAAATTGTATGATGAACTGGCTGATTTAAACTTAGTATCTGTTTGAAATGACCACTTCACATCTTCTTGGGTTAAACCCCCAGCAAAACTCTGTAAAATGGAAATAATTCTCTATCCCATGGGCTTGCTATTAACTTGTACTGCTGAACGTCATTTGTACCCCGATTATGACAGCCCTTGGTACTATGAGCCAGAGAAGTTCCCTATATTGCAAGGAACTTTAAAAATGGGAAGGTCAGTCTGGTGGAAGCGCAGGACCAGGCACGGTGCAGCTCCATGGAGGTGAACAAACAGATGTGGGAAAATGCTATTCCTCTCTATCTCCATAACAGAAAAGCATATACTTTGTTTTCTGCCCTTGGGAAAGTGTTAGAAAAGGCTTTTCACTGCTGGCAACTAATTGGAGTAACTGGTTGTAGCTATAGTAGGTGCCACATAAGAGTCAGATCCATCCTGGAATATGCCTGAGGAAAGAACAATTTCCCTACATCTGAAATAAACCAAGTCAAGATTGCTTAATGCATGTGCATGAAAAGAATACACACCAATATGCAGAAGAACTTTTTCACAGTGAGGGTGACAGAGCACTGGCACAGGCTGCCCAGGGGGGTTCTGGAATCTTCTTATCTGGAGATATCCAAGACCCGTCTGGATGCCTACCTGTGTGATATGTCCTAGGGAACCTGCTTTGGCAGGGGACTTGTTGATTTCTGGAGGTCCCTTCCAACCCCTATGATTCTGTGAATACACGGGATCACTCACTTCATAGCACCATTGCAAATGGTCACGCAACAGCTAAATAAAATGCCTTTCTACAACTGAAATACCACCATCCTGTCAATAAGAACCCCAGATTTTCTTAAAGAAATACAAAAATATTGGAAACCAGACTTTTCAGAAAGACACGAATACGCATTTGTTCCTCTGCAGCATTCCCATGCTGATCTTAGAATCATAGAATCATAGAATGGTCTGTGTTGGAAGGGACCCCATGGATCATAGAGCTCCAACCTCCCTGCCACAGGCAGGGCCACCAACCTCCAGGCCTGGATTTACACAAGGTTGTCCAGGGCCCCATCCAACCTGGCCTTGAACACTTCCAGGGATGGGGAGTCCACTACTTCTCTGGGCAGCCTGTTCCAGCACCTCACCACTCTCTCTGTAAAAAACTTCCACCTAATATCTAATCTAAACCTGATGCAGCTGATAAATTTAGAAACAAAGCAGCTTTCTGAGGTTTTTCACCCTAAACTTGAGGTTTTGACTCCTCCTTTAATGTTAATTATCCCCAAAGAAAATTCACAACGTTAATATACGTATTACATTGCAAAAGCATAAATGAGGTCAGGTCACTTATGTGTGAAGCAAGATCTAATTTTAACTGCAGCTTGATACCACCGGCTTTTATGTTGCCTAGGTGTCTTCATTACAGAAGTTAACTGCATTGTATCACTGACATCAGATCTTCTCTGAGACTTGACTGCTTTCTATTTATTCTTCATATATTTTAATCCTTTGTTTCACAAATATGTAAATATAGAAAACAAAGCCTTATTAAAATGTAAAACTTAAAAATTACTGCCCCTGATACATCACGCTTGGTTAATGACAGAGAATTCTCCACATTGCTTGATTATTACAGAATTTTCCCTTCATCTGTCATAAAACTTTCCTTGCTGTACCCGACTATAAAGCTTCCATTTCTCTTTTAACACCAGCTAATGTTATTCTTATAATGCTACTTCATGTAAATATTATGAGATCAAATTTTCTGGACAACTCCATTTTGCGGACAATTTAAGATGTACTTCCTCTGAAACACTAAGGCCAAAAATAAACAGATTCAAATTAAAAAAAAAAAAAAAAAAAGAAAAAAAGTAAATGCCACACTACTTTTGAGGCCAGGAGGGCAAACTCTAGCCTGGAAGAGGAAGAAGGGGAGAGTGTGGAATAATTACTGGAGGTAACTTAGAAATTAAACTTATGTTCGTACTTGAAGAAAAGGTTCAGCATTCAAGAAACTTCCAGAGTGAAGAGCAGCTGACATGCCAAACATCCTTTTTGCAATAAGTTCCTAGGCAATCCTGGAGGTTGGTGACGTCAGGGGAGCTTGATGTTCTAACCCTGAAGAGCACTGCATGGAAGATGGAATGGAGTGGAGACATCGTGTCCAGGCTCTCTGACAGTATGGGAACTTGAAGGTACAATGGAACTGATAAGCTGCATATTTGCTACCCTAAATCAATGGTCTGTGATGCTTTGACAAATTGCTGCCCTTTGGTAAACGCTGCCCATTATAAAATCATTATAATACAAAAATTCACCTGCATCCTGAAAGCTACCTGCCTCCAAGGTGCAGCCGCCCCTCACTCAGCATGCGCTCTGAATTTTTGTTAGCCTATAACTTTAAGCCTGAAGCGAGAAAATTTTCTACCAATCATAACAAAGATATGTATGACTAGTCACTCAAGCTCCACCTCAAAGATAAAAAGTGATATAAAATAGCTTAAGGGAGAGAAGATGTTAGGGAAGATACCATCCACCCCAACTTCTGGATCAGTTGACGGGCTGTGCTTCTCTTTCCCCCTCATCGGGATGCCTTTGGGTAAGATTCGAACAGTTGGTTATGCCAAGTGCCTCTACAGAGACACCAAATCTCTACAGAGGCACTTTATATCTCTTAATGCGTTTCTGGACAAGCAGTGTTACTCATAATCTTGGTATTTGCATGTGCTTTGCACACAGTGAATTTATCACCAGCAAACCCATAGAACCTGTGTACCCGTTGCTTTAATAAGCTGCACTCTCATTAATAGAGCCGTGATAGTTCTCATTTAATGCAATCAAACTCTTTACGCATGGCCATGGTAGCTCACAGAACATGACTAGACTGAAGGTGTATCTGGTTATTTGTGCATTCCTAATCGTGATACTTCAGTACACTGAAAGCAACCAGACTTTCAATGACGAAATGAGCATCGCTCCAAGTTGCTTTAACCTTTAATGGGAACAGAGAGCCAGAGGAGGAAGGTCTCCAACTTGCAGTGCACTCTCCTCTCTCTGAGCATGGCTAGATTTGCCTTCTGCTTCTCAGTGTGGGGAATGATAGGATGCAATGTTATTGAACTTGCCTTGAGGCACAGTAATGGACTGGATAACCCTTATTGTCCCTTTTCACCATCTTTTCTGTGATGTAGTAACATACATAGCATATGGCCTTTATCATTTCCCAAGCAGATTGCTGGGTAAAGCAATAAAGTATTATATATTAAATGGTATATATTTAAGAAAAATATTATTGTTTACTTCTTAAACCTTTCTAGACTCAATGACACATCCAGATATAAACTCTTACAATTTTTTTTTAGAAGTTCTCACAACTTTTAAAAAAATCCAAAAGAACTTTTACTGCCAGATAAGTTGTATGTGAATTCTTTTAATCAGGTCTACAAAGTATAGATAACTGGTAGCTACAAGAGCTCAGCCACCTGAAGCTCTTTTTGCAGTAATTTATGGGATTTCTGAATGGAAGTACCCATCCAGGTTGCACACAGGTGCTGTGGTGCATCACTCAGAAATACTGACTTACCATACACAACCAGAGTAGACATACAGCCTCTGAGAAGGTTTGCAGTATAAGAAACCCTGGACAGAAATATGAGATCCCATGCAGGAGTCCCATCAGGACTTCAGACATAAGCTTGATGCCCATTCAGTTCTGCATCATGATCCTTTATTAATTCCTTCAGCTTAATTTTGCTTTTTCTCCTTTGCTGCTTTCCTTCACATGCTCTTTTCTAAACTGAATGCAAATACAGAGTTCAACTTAAATTCTTCAGAAAAAAAAGCAACAGCCAAAAATATTAAAAATTAGACAGAGCAAGTTCTTGCAATCTCACATTGCATGAAAAATGTTTAGAAGGCGGCAAGCAAATGAGGAAGAGACAAGCTCAAGCATCTCTAAGTGCAAATATAATCAAAATGATTTTGCAAAAGCAAGAGGTGAATAAGAACGCGTTTCCTGGAAATTTTCATAAACTCATTTGTCACAGCAAAAGCGCATGGCAATCTCAGCGGGATTCTGGCCAGAGATTTCTCACACATGACAAAAGCAAGAAGGCTTGCTTTTTCAGATATTTTGTCTTTTCTCAGTACAGCTAGTAGAAGTTCACAGCATCCTGAAGCAGCTACAAAGTTCTCACTTGTGTGGCATGAGTCCCAGGGATCAACAGCTTTTGGATTTCTTTTTTAGTTTAGATTATTTTGATCAGTGTGCTGTGATTTTTAAATTAAAAATCTAAACCCAAATTGTAATGAAGCTCTTGCCATCCAGTTCAACTAAGCAAGTGAGTTTATCTGACAACACTCACACCCATCTCCGTCACACTGTATGTATGCACAAAAAAGACTAGTAGCAGAGCTGAGATGCCTTCAGAAAATGTCCCAACAAGCTCATCACAGTATTGTGGTTAATAACTGTGTTATAAGTATCAGGTGAACTTTGAGCATATTTTGATAGGATAATTTAAAATTTGTCAATCAATACAAGCATTAGTCAATAAGATTTATAAGCTTTTAATATTTATATTTCAAAACTCCTTTAGGAAGGCCCCTAAAAATGAAAGACGAAATATACCGCCTGTATATGTACCGACTAATGCTTTTTATACACACTGAAAACACCTGGTATTCTTTACTGTGCCTTGGGCTTTTGTAAACTGATTATTTTCTCAGTGCAATAAATAGGCAAATTTTTTTTCAAGCCAGCTTTAAGTTCCATCAAAGAAGTTTATTCTTACATTACGCAAGAGAAAACAGAATCTAATCTTCCTCTGTCAATTTAAAGGATTTTGAGGTAACTAAAAAGTACTTTTTTCAGGTTAAAAAGCTGGTGTCAAATGTATACAGTACAAGATAGTTGTTGTAGATGTTGGCTGCCTATCTATTTTTTTTTCTTTTTCCCCAAAATTCTTCACGGCTGAAGAGATAGGGTCAGTGTCTCCAGGACTTAGTTCACTTATTTACTCCTTTCTCCTTTTAAATTAAGTACATTTCTTTTTAATATCTCAATTGGTAAAAACTTTGATTCTGACAATGGTAAAACATGATCAAATAAGTGCTAAAGATTACATTTTGTTTCCTGGAAAAATTATTGATGGAATTAAAAAAGCAACACAAAGACAGTGTCCCAAAAAAGTGTTCCAAAGACACAGTAAGGCAAGGAGGATGGGAATAGACAAGACAGACTGATTCCAAGAGGCACCTTTTGAGGAAATTTTCCACAATTTGTTGAGCTCCACCGTAAGTATTTCAGCTTAATGTGGTGTGTCAGGAAGACTCAAGGCTGGATTACCTTTAATGGTCCCTCTAAATGAAAACTGAAATTAAATCAATGATGAGTGCTTTCTCCCTATCTTGAAAGGATCATGGGTTCTGCACAATGTTTCCAGGATGTGGCTGGTGCAGAACTATGCCCAAATACCGATATTCAGTGCACACAAGAATGGCTGAAACCCAAATACAGAGTGGAAACAGAAAAAAACGTATCTCCATTATCATTATTTCAGAGATTCTAAGCTTTGTTGCAACAGAAATGATACTCGTAGTTGGATCATGAGAGTAAAAAATGCCATAAAACAATAGCTGGAAAGACAGACAAAGCCATTGAATGAACTGAATATATTTGATGGTGATGATAATATCAGCTTTCGAATACTTAAGTCTGAAGTATGTGGAGCTAGAATGCTCTTCTAACTTTAAATATTCTCAGGGGAAACAATAAAGGCAAGTTTCCATACCATGTTAAGCATTGCCCGTTTAAAGCCCATGAGTTTCACAATTTACTGAGAAATACAAGGTCCTTCTTTTTGAGGGATTTCTCTGTGGGCCTACAGTGCACTTGATGCGCATGAAGAGGAGGACACAAGTGCATATGGCCACAGGTTTCCTTTTCTACATGCAAGCCCATGTGTGGGTACAGATGTTGCTGCGGAGAAGAGTTCAATTCTCTGCGTTTTGCACCGGTACAGATTCAGCAACGTTTCTGCTGCCAAGGTCCCCTTTCTGATCTCCTGCCAAGACTCATAGCCAATCATTTTTTTCACCCTTTCAGTGACAGTATTATTACTGTCACCTTTAGAAACACAGTAGCCAGGTCACTCATAACAAGTTCTTGAACTAAACACTTCACTAATAACTCTAGTTAAATGACTCCAAAAATTTACAGCTGCAATAACATCCTGAAAACCTTTACCAGTGTGTATGTCTGTAATACCTCTGTTTTTTCATTTTGTATGTGGAATAGGCACGGAGCCATGCTGGCAGACCACAAACAATGGCAGAGGAAACAAATGTTAATCCCAACAAGTAGCTGGGACGTCCCTGACGCTCACCTCCATTCAAAGGCTGATGCAGGAAAATGAAGCAGGTCTTTTACCACAACAAACCACATATTTGTCTGGAAGAGGGATTTTCCATTCTCCTGCTGTCATCTCCTGATACCTCTGGTCCTAGAAAAGTCTGATTAATGATCTGCTTTGTAAACGTGCCTTATCCTACCGCACATGACAGATGCATTATTAACCTTAATACAGAGACAAGCTGAAACTCATTGCAGGAATGCTGGGGTGTCACTGAAGATTAAATGACAATGGCAGCCCACAAGCTGAGTACAGTTAAAGCAACCAAGGTGGATGCATTGCCCAGAGACTTGTGCACATTGGACTATGACTGATGAACCTACTTCCACTACCATTTTAAACCTGAAAGGCTAGCATGGATCCATCCTGGGAGACAGGATGGAGAACAAAAGCCTGTCCCAGTGGGGCTCCAGGAGCCTAATGAATGGGTTTTAGAACAGGAGAAGTCCTCTGAGAGCTCCTCTGAGAGCTTCCAGCATGTGGCAAAGGAGAAAGGAAATCGACTTCCGTAATAGGGAGAGAAAGCCTTAAGAAAAAAGCAGTCTTCTGGGATATAATTCTCTGATATTAACAAGACTAAGTGGTTTGCACGAACTCTTCAGCCCCAAGCCACCGTTTAGGTGGTATTAATTGTTTTTTCTGACCTCCTAGCAATCTGTAATTACAGTACTGGCAATTGCATTAACTTTCTACTAACACAATCTTACTAAAATTATTCAAAAGGCTCTATAAACTTCTGTTTGCTCTAGTGTATTTATTTTCTATAATTCATACTATAAATATATTGTTTACCGCAGTCAAGAATGAGAGTGACAGGCTGTATACTGCCAAAAACAATCAAGAGAAGATGCTTAGGCTATACTTATGCTTAGGCAATAATTTTAAGCACAGAAGCCGCCTACAAAAATGCCAAAGAAGTAATGTAATCTCCATGCTTGAACAGTCTAAAAAATTTTTTTTAAAATATAGAGACCTGAACATTTCTTTAAAAAAAAGGGACTCTTTCTTTCCATTTTCTTTGATTTGACCAAAGACTGAAGCATAAAACAGATTCTGGTTTGCTCATGCATTGTGGCTACAAGGAAACTCTCATGCCAAATTTACAAAAGAAATATGTATAGCTAGGAAGGGCTGTGTTTGAAATGAAGATTTTTCTGCCTTTTGTTTTAATGGCTTTAGTGAGCACTTAATAAACATGAGTCATTTATGAGCATTTCCAGTCTGCAGAAAACTATATACTTAAACATATACAGGGTTATTTACTTTACACAGCACTCCTGGAGGGTATTAGCGAGGCCCTACAGAGGGATCTGGACAGGCTGGAGAGCTGGGCTGTAGCCAATGGCATGAGGTTCAACAAGAGCAAATGCCGAGTCCTGCACTTTGGCCACAACAACCCCAGGCAGCGCTATAGGCTTGGGGCGGAGTGGCTGGAGGACTGTGTGGAGGAAATGGACCTGGGGGTACTGATTGATGCACGGCTGAACATGAGCCGACAGTGTGCGCAGGTGGCCAAGAAGGCCAACGGCATCCTGGCTTGCATCAAAAATAGTGTTACTAGTAGGAACAGGGAGGTAATTGTCCCCCTGTACTCAGCACTTGTGAGGCCGCATCTCGAGTACTGTGTCCAGTTTTGGGCCCCTCATTACAGGAAAGACATTGAGGCCCTGGAACGCGTTCAGAGGAGGGCTACTAAGCTGGTGAGGGGTCTGGAACACAGGCCTTATGAGGAGCGGCTGCGGGAGCTGGGATTGTTCAGCCTGGAGAAGAGGAGGCTCAGGGGAGACCTTATAGCTCTCTATAACTTCCTGAAGGGAGGTTGTAGTGAACTGGGGGCCGGCCTCTTCTCCCGTGTAGACAGTGACAGAACTAGAGGGAATGGTGTCAAGCTGCGCCAGGGGAGATTCAGGCTGGACATTAGGAAGCACTACTTCTCGGAAAGGGTAGTCAGGCACTGGAATGCACTGCCCAGGGAGGTGGTGGAGTCACCGACCCTGGGGGTGTTCAAGGAAAGACTAGATGTTGTATTGAGGGACATGGTTTAGTGGGAGCTAGTAGTAATAGGTGAATGGTTGGACTGGATGATCTTTTAGGTCTTTTCCAACCTTGATAATTCTGTGATTCTGTGATTCTGTGATTAGACACAGGTCTTTAAAGATGAGGAAACAAAAATGCAAAGTTAAGTGACCTGCCTAAGGGAGACTATACCAACAATCGATTTCAAATATCTGGCCTTTGAGTTTCCATTACCAGGCCTCCCCATGCTCACCCCTTCCCTCACAGCAATGGTTACATTGCCAGACTGCTGGCAGGAGAAGTGTGAAGGAGCCTGACCCGAAGGAATAAGCAAAATGGTCACTTGGGTGAGGCAAATGTGACCGTGTAACTCTACAGCAAGACAAAGCAGCCTGAAAAGATGGGTTTAGGAAGCAAGGGATGTGAGCAACATACAGGAATATGCGTTAGAAACACACCACATAGAAATCAGCTACATCTAATTTGCTCATAGCTTCTGCAAACAAAGAGCTGATCCCGTCTGCCTCAGACCACAGAAAACGTGAGCACATAGTGTGTAACAGTGTGTCCACATACTGTCCCGCTGGACGCGCTACATCAGCACATCCTCACATCGCGTCCCTCCAAACCGGCACGCTGTACTGTGTGGCAGACCAGGCGACAAAGGTCACAGGGGATGGGGAAAGCGCTTCACTGCTGTCGTCACTAAACCTCAAAGGAATACCGTGAAATATTCATCAGGGTTTTGGAAGAAAAGCTAGGTATAGTGCTGGATTTTAGTGCTGCAAAATAAAGAAAGGAAGAGGCAATTAGCATTCACTCATAAAACTCCTGGCAAGGTCTGTGCCACATTTCCTTCAAAAAAATCTCCTTTCTCTGTGGGCTGTTTTTTAGATGATGTATTAGTGAAAAAGTCTGTAGATGGCAGCCGAGTGAATACAGGTTTGCCCTTTTTTGCCATTTCTTTCTAAAATGAAAACATAATGAATACACACATATGCATCTAGAAGTTATGGTTGCCTTTATTATTGCTACTAGTATTATTATTACTACAAATAATACTTGTTACTACTACTATTGCTCTTACTTTCCATCTAATTGAGCTTTGTTTTAACTGACATTGCTTTTGACAAACCTTAATATTCTGATTTTCTTTTGTGTTCAGGAAGGGGAAATGGGTGCAGTGCTGATAATGGTTAATGCATCTACCAGCGCTGTTTCACACTCATCGTGTTTCCTGTGATACCAGTCTGGGGCTTGTGCCATTTTTCAGCTTGACAAATGGGCTGCCAGGTAGATTTCGCCACACAAACCACAACTTTCACCTTCTGTCAGCTCCATCACTGAAAGTGAAGCAATCCCAGCATAAGATCACAAACCGCACTTAAGCAAAATACATTCTCTGTGCTTCCATCTTCCATGGTTATGGCCAAGAAAAGGGTTTTAAGAATCCTTCTTCCCTGCTCTGATTTAATTTTGGTACTCTATTTTTCTCTATTCCCATAGTGATACTACTTTATTTTCTTATTGCTTTGCCCAAACTCAACTCTGGGTTGTATCTTTCTTCAGCTTTATATTTGCTGTGCCCTAAAAGTCCCTATCAGTTTTTCTACAACAATCACTGCATGTACCAATTACATGTACTCATCATGTTCAAACTTTTTACATATTCCTTCTTTGTAGTTACAGTGATTTACCACTATGTAGCATCCAGAAGCTTTTAGCAGCCTTTCTACTTGTATTCTTTTATTACTTGAGATGAACTCTCCTGCTCATCCAGCTTTTAATTTGCACTAAAATGGAAGAAAAGAGTAGCATGCCTCTGGTTTCTTCTGTCACAGAAATCCTGCTTCCAGCACAGTTACAAAGCCCAAGATTAAAGATACAAAAAGTGAAGGAAGATCTGGAGAGGTGCTTCTCAGAGCACAGCACCGCACTTTTGATTCATATTGAAGGGATGGATTACTTAATTTGTAAAATAAACCTCTGTGTTATGAAACAATGAGTTTATCTCTGTATTAGCTATGATTGTATTTTTAAGGTCATCCTCACCATCTTGCATATATTCAGTGGCAATAAGGAAACAACCCTTTCCTCACCCTTCTGACATCTGGATCATCCTACAATAGCCCAACCTTGTGTTGCATCCACAAACACTTCACATTCCCAGAAAATGCTTTTTAATCTCAAAAGATCGAATTGCTTAGATTCCCTCTTTAATAGCGGGGACGGTGTATTTGCCTGTGTTAGGATAAACTATCTGCATATCAATAAATCTCACTGCGTGGTTCAAGCAATTTTAGAAGAATACAAGATCTTAATTTCCTTAATCTTCATGCATGAAAACCACTTCAGTAAGCAAAGCTTTTATCATGGCAACAGCATTTTCTTATTGAAAAACAGGGACAGCCTAAATTCTGCCTTCAGTGTAACATCGAGGCAATGTGGCTGGCTTTCTGTTTAGTATATCCAATTTGGCTTTCAATTTTTGATTAGTTAATTTAATTTTGTTACTGAGCAAAAAGCTCATATCAGTGGCCAAAACAGTGATGAGACTGTGAAATGGTAATGCTGTGGTGGAACAATGGTGCAAAAAAGAACTAGCTCCAGTTTTCCATCAGCTTTACAACCATTGTAAAAGTCGAAGTGAAATTCTGAGAACAGCTACAATCCTTTAAATAGCTTAAGGCAAAAACTTTCAAGAATAGGTATACAAATTAGCATTGTAGTAAATCTTGTATAGAGGAGGGCTTTAACAGATTTTTTCTACTCTTAACTACAGAGGAACATATGTTATAATTGTCCTCCACCTCTTGAAAAGAAAAAGGCAGAAGTCTAAGCTATTACCCATCAAAAGTGCAAACAGTATTTTTTAGAAGCACATAATAAGAGTAAAGGAAAAGGAATGAAAGCAGCACTGTATGCCAGTATGTAGCCAGTATGCCTAACTGAGTGGTACTTCAACACTTTTTGTCACAAGCAATTGAGGCAAGGGTAATGTCTGGGTACACTGCATGTGAGGAACGTGTACAACATTAAGCTCCATCTGTCGCGTGTGGTGGAAACCGCAAGCAGAATGGCCGGCACCACCTGGGGAAAGGACCCGGTTCCTTTAGGCGAGGCTTCGGCAAACTCTTAAGCAATAGTGTCATGCACTCCTCTAAGACCTTCTTCCCATTCGAGGATCTTAACATGCATGAGAGACGCTCACCACATCTCAGAGCCACTAAGGCCCTGAGTAAACCTGCTGAGGAGGTAAACCTGCTGTGCCATCTATTAACAGATTGCAGAATGAACCGCAGAATGTTTTTCACACCTCTTAAGAGTTTACGAAGAGGTGTGGTGTGAATAGGCAGAGAACAGGTCAGTTCCCCATCTTGGTAGCTAATAAAAATACTGTTGCAATGACTTCAGTAGCACTAGATGTTTTTGAAGCAAAATTGTCAAATTTGAACAGGAAGCAGCCATGTTTCATTTTCTGATGAGTATTCTTTGCTGAAACCATCCATTTCAGAGCAGTAGCCGAGCAACTGCCCAGATGCTACCATGCTCTACCTGGAGGTCTGCAACACACCTCCAATGAAACATATGTTTGAAATTACTGAAATATGAAATATCTTCCTAAGATTTTATATTCCTGTAAAGCCTTTGAAATTCTTCAATGTCTTTACTGAAAAAAAACCCCAAATCCTTGTAAATTGGAGTCACCATTCCTGGAGGGGTTCAAAAAACACAGACATGGCACTTTCAGGACATGGTTTAGTAGACATGGTGACGGTTGGATCTGATGATGTTAGAGGTTATTTCCATCCTTAAAGATTTTGTGACTCTGAGTTTTTTCAAGCCAACTACTACATATGAATTCCAATCAGCAAATGAAGGGTATATATCTATTATCAATGAACTGCAGGTTGTGTAAAGAACTGTTTTTGAAGCAAGTCCAGTTGCTTGTAGGGAGGTTTTTGAAGCCACTGAAGCAGGTTCACTACAGATGTATTATGCTTCTTTCAGTCCCATGCTCTATGAGACCACATACTCAGAGGCACACTTACACATCAAACAGCTAATCAAGCCGCTAATCTCACACTGTGCTCCTCGCTTCCTGTTGAAAGCTAAACTAAACAACATTGTGTGCTCAGCTGCAGCCTGTTTGGCAGCGTCTTAGACATTTCTCCAGCTTGAAGACCAAGTACTTAAGTGAGCAACCGAAAGCTGCTGTATAATTAAAAGATAATTATTTTTGAGTTCTTCATAGAAGCCTCCCTCCAAGCTAAGAGCTGTTGCTAAGCACAGTGGCACACCGTACCTAACCAAATACAATAACCTTCAACTCAATCAGGTACTGCACTGCTGTCAGTGAAGAGTGAAAGACATGGTCATTAGCAGATATAGTGGGAAAACTGATTGACACCTTTTAAGAGTGGTTTTCTGCTTTACTTTTCGGAAGAATCTGTGAAAAATGAAGGGTGCTATTCATACAGGCGATCCCCCCAGGATTCTTGAGCAGTTGAGAGAGAAAGAGATTCTCTGAAATGCTCTCCTAAAAAGCTTATTTTTTATCATTTCTGTCTACGCATGTAGCCAAGAGACCAGACTGGGAAGTTCAGGTAGCCAAATTAGATGCCTAAGGCAAGCAAGTGTGACAACAGCCAACAAATGGGCCCATAAAAACATCTTAAACCGCAAGCCAGTCTAAATTTACTGATGATATACCATGATTATTGAAGGCAATTTTGGTGTCCCTTAACCAATTCTGTCAGTGTAGTAACATCAAAATATCAAGGTGAAAAAGTGGTATTAACCAGGGTTTCTCAAACAAGGAATACTGTTCAGAAAGAATTAAAACATTTGCCTGATCAATGACTGTACTCTAAGCCTGTTAGGAGCCTGAAGTTTTAAAAATTAAATGGAAAAATATCCACATTAATTCACAGAAATAGATTTACTTGCATTTCTGGACTTCTAGTGTCTGATACTCTTTTTAGGGAGGTCAACAGCAAAATTTTTATTTATTTTGGTGAGCCACGCTTGTGTCACACATTTAGAGCTTATGCAGAAAGATACAACCAAGGAAGTCAAGCTACATGTAGCTAGAAGAGCACATCAAACAACGCCCTGTTACTCAAAATTAGAGACCTTAGTGGGGGCTTTTCAGGCTAAGTGATTTCATGTGTTCTGAATTCATTCTTTCATTTAAATTGACTTAACGTTCCTCAACATGGTTGTGTACAGAAAACCATAGAGAAGAAGCCTGTTTGAATTTACCAAAAATAAAAATCTGCAATCAATTAACTCATCTTTCATCTTGTCACCACTTAGACAATGCATTTGAATAGGTCTCTGCAATGCCTCAGTTCTCTGTCCCTTGAGATCTGCCTACACCAGTAGGTTAGGAAAATTAAGGGGAATTAACTAAACATTTGAAATAAAAAAGCATCAGTAAAAATGTATTAATCCCTAAGGTGCGGTCCCTCATTCATAACCAAAGCTGTCTTAATTCCTCACTGCTTTAACTCTCAAAAGGCGCATCTAAACAAGGCTTTTGCGCACTTAAACTAATTCACTTTCACTTAACACCTTTACTTAACACCCTCCTGTGACAAAGCAATGCCAGCAAAATCCTTAGCATAAACACTTTCAGGAACAAAAACATCTTTATTGCTAGTAGAGTTTCACTTAGGGAGCAGACTATTCTCAGAGCAGAACTCTTCTTTTGCCAGGGGAAGTCTCATCTCCATTCATATGGGCTGATGGTAAATGCTATTAAAAAACACAACCAAAACCAGGCAACCATATTCTAAGACAGTTTTTGTTATTCAGAAGAACTTTTTAAAATAATGCAGATATATTATTTTCTTGCTTTACACCATAACAGACAAACCCCAATTTCTCCATTTAAACTTCTAAGCACCAAGTTTTTCTGGGTTTGAAATTTAAGACTTTCGAACAACTTGATAGCTATTAAATTTTTGCATTCTAGTATTAGACGATGCCTCTACTCAACACTTTTTGTGAAACAATTCCAGCATTTCTCCTTCTCAGAAGTAGATACAACTTAGCCTGTCATTTAGCTTTTTAGTACAACCAAACAATGCCAGTTATAGAACCTGGCATTTCAGGTAAAATTATAGCCCTTTGCTACAGTACTTGTACTTCTCTCTACATCAGTGTTTGCAGGGTGTTTGCTCTAGCCATCATGGTAAAATACCAATAAAAGCCCAGTCTTTTTGCTGATTTTTATTGCAGATGTTTTCACTGAATTATGCAGGATGGAGAAAGCCAGAAGCAGAACTGGAAACAGAAGAGAAAGTAAAACTAATAGCTGCGATGGCACAACCCCAGAGCAGAGGGGGAAGGAAGCAGGGATGGAGTAGGCAGAACTGGAGGCAATCCGGGTGGAGGAGGCGGAAGGATGCTCTGTCCGGCATGCGCCTGACCGCAGGGCGACCGCTGCCAAAGCATCTTCTGGAAAGTCCGTTTTCCCTGTTCTGGCAGTGGTTGCTTTTCTGAGCATCTTTGTTTTGCTGTTTATTTTGCATCCCGTGGTGTCATCTGCCTCCCTGCCTCTTCCTGTGCCCTAGCCAGCTGTCCCATCCTCCCTCGCACACTCATTGCTCGCCATGACAGGAGTCACAGGCTGTGCAAGAGTCCCTGAGCCGCAATTGCCACATGTTTGCTACAGTCTCTTTCCCTTTATTATCCCCTAGCAATCATCTCTTGATAGCTTGCTGTCTCTTTCCCTCCTCTTCTCATTTAGCAACACAAATACATTCACAGTAGTGCATCAACTGGCCTTATTCTGTCTAAAACTCACTGCTCATGCAGTGTGTAACCATTACGAGAAATGGCAATTAACAAAAAGTTTGCTTAAAAGAGATGCAATGGGCCTGAGAGCCCCAAAGCCCTGACCACACCTGCCTACCCCTCTGGACTTCCCCTTGCCCTGCCCACAGCCCAGGACTGGACCCCATTCAGTCCCCTAAGGCCACTGGTCTCTGCTCCAGTGGTCCCACAGCAGGGCCAGCCTCCAGCTCCATCCCCACCCCTGTAGGTAATTCATCTTCTAGGTGAACCACTCCCCCATTTATGGTGCAACTCATCTCCGGCCTTGTCTCTGGCTCTGGCTTCCTTAGCTTCCCTTCGCACCAAGACCATCACCAAGTGCTGAGATGGACCCATCACTACCAGACTGGTTCTCAGCCCCAGGAGGATGCACCCCATGGGGAGAGTATGTCCTTGTGCAGTTAGCCATTGCTGTTCCTGACAGGAGGCATTTTTTTAATAAGAATTTCTTACTAAAATGCAAATTTCTACTTGTAAACATCCATGCCTTTCTTGGCCTCCTTGTCCAATTTAGGGTTTCTCTCTAGCCTTGCTAGCATTGTAAGAATTGTATCTTAAAGATATGTGCACACCTCTTCATGCTCCATCCTTTCCCATTTTGAGCCATGTGTCCCCCCCCCATGCCACCACCACTCCCAAAAGGCCAGTGCTTTGGTGCTTGAAGGTAACAGATGCAAAATCACAAAAATGGCCAGGAAGGAAGAGAAAGTAAGGAAGAGTGCTAGAGCTGAGGTACTGTAGTTCTTCCATTTCAGACTTAATGCTTAGGGCTGTTTGCCTAACATCTCCCAGTGTTGCCTGGTGCGTTAACCTTGTGCTTGAACAACTGATGGGAGGTGGAGAGCTCTCTCAAGGAGGACGAGCGTCTCCTAAGGACAATCTAAGGAGCTGCCCAGAAAGAAATAGATGGACATGTGGCAGTTCTCCCAGGCCCCGGTCCTGCTCCTGGAGGGGCAGTGTGCTTAGATGGGTACATCGCAGCAGCGTACTTCTGTGCTGGGTCCAGGCAGGTCCTAGCTGCAAGACTGAAAGGCCATAAATGAGTGTTTGAATTTGTGAGGCCAGCTATCCATGATCGTTGACATGGTTTGGAAGGAACGTACTCAGCTGCAGTTGTCTCTTGATCAGAAGTAAGGTGACAATATAATTTGTGGTGCCAAATTTAACTCTCACAGGGAATGGCTCACTCTTCTCCAAACATTTGCTTTGGTTTAATTTACATTCAAAAGTTAGAAACATATTTCTCTTAATGTCAACAGAGGTTTTATACAGTGTGCAGCTGGAGGATAATCTAATATAGAAGCTGTTCTGGAGAGCTCATAAAAGGGAGCCTAACACCCAGATGGCCCAGGGATATGTCCATATTTATCAGAAGATAGGATTCTTTACACAGCAGCTCACATAACTGTATATAAAAAAAAAAGGTGAGATTATGCCTTGCCTTTGAATTTGTTCAATTACATTTAATATTGGCAAACATGTTTCACATATGTGCACGTCTGACCCCCCAGAACAAGGAAAGCAAGGGATGAAGTACCCCTACAGAATAAGAAAACAAAACCCAGAAGAACTCTGACTGTAGAGAAATGAGATATAAATGAAGTTTATAGCATAAGCAAAAATAAATACAAGAAAAATAAATCAGTATACTAATCCACAAGCTAAACCAGAGGTTTATAATGATTTTAATATGCTTTTGAATGTATTGCACCGGTGGCTATTTCAGTTTCCTAGACACCATTATATTTGGCTCTGCAGTTTATTTTGAAAGAACTTGAAACCTCAGCCTATTTTAAAACCAAGTTCACCCATGCCGCTGCTGCGAAGGGTGCAAAGAGTGTCCTCTGAGGCCTACTGCTTGCCTCTGTACTGTGGCCAAGTATGAAAGCGAGCCTTTGAGCCACCTACGTTCCCCTCTCAGTGCTACGCTTGATTCAAAAACAAAACTCCTGCATATTGCTCACATGGCAGGGACATAGTAGTACCCTTTGAAAACATGTAACTGGGCTGCAGCAGGAGCAGAGGCTATACTATTACTTTTTGTGAAAATTACTTTAATAGGACAGAACACCGTGGTATGTTTGTCTTCAAGAATATGGTATGAAGGAATGATAAAATACTGTCAAACAAAGTGGGAGGATCAGCCCCCTGCAAAGTGGAAGTGTTTCTTTGCATTGTACAAAATAATGGAAGAGTTAAAAGTCTTACAGCTGCTCCTCTTCGGCTGTTTATATATAAAGCTATCAGAAACATTACCTGGCACAAGTTTATTGCAAGTTCCTTGAAGAGGAATGTTTACTGGTCTGGAGGGACTGATATTTTTCCACTTTGCTATTCCCTTTAAATTGTTTTATTTTCCATTGGCTATAAAATCGTTACACTTTCACAGTACTTAAAACAGGAAGGAATATTTTTTCAAAAGCGGCAGCTGAAAATGAGCAACGCTGCATACTTGAATTGCGCATCTTGTCATCCCCTTCTCCTTCCAAATCAGTCAAAATCTAATGACATTCTATTTTAAATTTGCTTTCCAGCAAAAAATATTTTCATAGACATCGTTCACTTTTCTTTTTCTTCTTTTTCTGCACTTTCACAACAAAATTTAATTTCTTTGATGGACAAACTCCTGAACCAGCTGAGAAAACCTGGAAAGCACTGAAATGCTGTACCATATCCGAAATCTTACATTGCCCTATTTTTAACAATATTGTGCAGAAAAGTAGCATAAAATGTTGTGAGGCACTCTGTGTGGCTGACACCTACGTGTCGGGAGATGAAAAGTTAAACTGTCTAGTGACATGCATTTTCTGCTCCCCACATGCAAAGCTTGACCCAATTGCAACCCCATTTTGCTTTTAGAATGCATGTGCCACAGCTCCAACTCTTCCCCTCTTTCTTGTGCTGTCTGCAGACGTTACCTTAACACAAATTCGCACCTCAACAGCTGTCCCAAGGGCAAGATCATGTTCAGCTTTTACGGAAATAAGTCATGGAAAACTTAGTCAAGGGAGCATGGCGTGAAAGCAGAAAAGGGAATTCATTAAGGATAGCAACATTGTGCAAGATTTCCCCCTGCATACCTTGAATGACATCTGAACTGCAATCAAATATACACATGGAGCATGAAGCATGGTAATGAAAAGGGCAAGTCTGTCTGAAAGCATGCTCTGTATATGAGCATGAAAACATTTCATTTGTGACCCCTGTGTACCTCCAGCTTTCTGATCTCTTCTTGATTTAAAATTATATTTAATCCATTAAAAAAAAATTAAAATCACCCCCTAGTTACAATATATAATATATAGGTATTCATTCCTCTTACCATCATGCCTTGTGGCCAGAAGCTAACTTTCACATGGTGCACTGCCCACATTGCTCTACTTACTACTATTAGACAGGAGATTAACGAAAGGGCTGTTTTTCATTGTCAGAGGGTATGAGATGTGTATTTTCTTCTTAGGCATGCTGGACCAAATGCTCTGTGGATGAATTCAAAAGAGCCAAGTATGACCTGAAGCTTTCCAACTGCTTTTTTTCTGTGACAGTAAAATTATTAAGGTCTGTAAGTTGAAGCAAAATACAGACATACAGAAGATGGTGTGAGTTGCCCACCATGGCAATGGCAATGCCACCACTTACTGAGTGTGGAAAATTCTACTTGGATGAACAACCCAAGGAATCCACCTCAGTCAAACACTTCAGCTTTCTACAGGGTGCAAATATTTCTGACTTATTTTGACACTATTTTAGACCACTAAGCAGAAACACAGGATTCCAGAGCACAAGTCAGAGGAGAGGAGAATGCTTCTCTCATGTTTCTGAACCTCAAAAAATGCATAGTCTGAAGGTCAGTTCCAAATCTGAATGAAATTTTATATTAAATTTACTTCAGTTCATATTCCACTGAAATTTCTACAGAGATCCCTAATCATGATCTGTGTAAGACAATGCAAAATCCTTAAGTGCTAACGGGAACTGATTTTAGTGTGGAATATGTGATACTGTGCAAGCACAAGTTCCCATTACTCTTGCATACTGCATGCACGTATCTTTTTTGCTTGGTAGACACGAGACAGCTTCTGAAGTTTCGGAGACTTCCCATGCTGGACTCAAAGACAAAAGCTAAAATCCAATACACTTTAAAAACTGCCTATTGTGTCTCAGGGAAGAAGTTGGCTTGATGAACAAAATGCCTTTTGGAGATCAAGGGTCTAAAAGGATTTGTGCAATTTTAGGAAGCCTAGGGCCCAGTCCATTGCTGGCATAGCTCCACTCATTCCTGAATGTGACAGAGTTATGTCAGAGAAAAACCTGTCTAACTGACAGCTTGCAGCTTGCTGAATAAATATTTTTGCATGAGACCAAAAAGACATTGTATTAAATTCTCTCTCTTTGGGTTAGGTTACTTTCCTTTCACATTTATCCATTTAGGAACCTCTGAAAAAATCCTGCAATAGTTAAAGGGTAGATTCATTACGTTTCTCATATATATGCTCAATTCTAGTGAAGATAGCATTAATTAGCAGACATAATTGTTAAAGCTGATGTCCTGTCGGAAATAGGAGGCTGCACAAGGAAGGTAATGGCCTGTATTTTTCAGGTTCATTTAAACATAATAAGCTAACATTGCTACTCCCATTAAGACCTTTGGAAATATAATTAAATGCTCAAATGACTACTAACGTGATTAAACAAAGAATAAGGAAGGTTATTAACTAAGCTTATTAAAGACATTTCACAAGCTGTCCTGCTCTGTAATAAATCACATTGATTTTTTTTTAAAGCATATCAGTGGGAAAGCAATTTCACCATTATCCTGTTCAGCAGCAGATTAGTGTTGGAATGCTATTCCTTAAAAAANNAGATTTTTTGGCATACCAAATCTATTTCTTCACTAGTGCAGTAGAGGGAGCTCTCTAAATTGCCTACAATCTAATTATCTATGTATGCGCTTATACCTTGAATTTGGTCTGGTATGCACAGAAACAAACACATTTTGTGGCATATATTTATGTATATCCTAAAGCACATACCGCTATGAAAGTGCTTATTTAATTAAGGAGTTCTTCAGTAACTTGTTATTTTTCCCCATGAAGATTGATACTGTCATCGTGCCCACCTTCCAAGCTGCCTCCTGCACAAACCTTATTCACATAGATGAAATTGCTTCACCACTGTTTATTGTTGCTCTGTTTAAACATTCAACACTGTATAAATATTTATTTGTATGGTAGTGTATGCATCCACATGCGTGCATATGATACACATTTTTGCATGTATATCTGCCACATATACTATACAGATATACACGTGTTCCTATGTGTATAAGTGAATGTTATATGAATCAACATACAAGGCATGTATTATATGTATATATGTATGAATATTCATTGATTTTTGCCACAAATTGCATCACTATAACAGTGAACTCCACAGCCTATTTTGGAGCCCAATATACAAATTTCTGCAGCTACAGCTCTAATTCCTTATCTAAGTTTCTATTTGGTTTTATAACGATATACACATTTTTGAACACAAAGCACTGCATATTTTAACCACTATTTACCAGTATGTATCTACAAATCCAGTTTGCAGATTCTTTTTTTGGGGGTTTGTTTGTTTGTTGTTTTGTTTGTTTTTTCTTTTCTTCCACGTAGCTGAAAAGTATGCACATTACCTCTGGAGTCTATTGTGTCACCATTAGAAACACCTTCATTCACCTATGAGTCTCCATGGTCAACTTCCCTGAGAGCTTTATCAGACAACTTGTTCTTGATCCCTATTTTTCCCTTTCCAATAAAGCACTCACAGATATCCATTATTTAGCCCAGGACTAGAATCAAGCAAACGAGTTTTCACTCCTATTTTGCTTTTCCCACTTGCACTTTTCGAGGAACAGCACATCAGTCTTCTTTCAATCTATCCTGAATTCTAAGAAATGATGAGGAATTACCAGCAAAGCATTAGAAATCGAAGTGTCCCCTTTGAGGACACGGAACAAAGCAGCAGGGACTGTTAATGGAATAGCATTTATCCCTAATAGATATTGTTTGAAATCTTTGTTCCTTTGTCAAATTTCATGTAATACATATGTTTTCCCTTCCAAATACCTAACAAATATTTATTAAAGACATCTGGGGTTTTTGGCAACTTTGGTAATAAATTTCCATTACGTAATAGGCCTAAATAACTTTTCAAGAGACTAATAAGAAGCGGTGTTTTAAGTACAATAAACAAAATTCCTAAAACATTTTCACTTCATCAGAATAGCTTTCTCATATCTTTAGCTTCTCTTATCAACAGTCCATACTTTATAATGCCACTAAATGAACAAACACATGTAGCAATCCATATAAATTGGCTTTTCTTCTACCCTTTTTGCAGAAAGATTTAGCAGTTTGGACTCAGCAATATGTTGGCCCTAACTGTTACTTAAGATTAAGTTTGAGCTTTTGCAGTGCTCATCTCCACTTTTGGGGCAGCATATTGAAGCCATCCACTGCCTCATTTTTGAAATAAATTTCAAGATAATACAAACCCTAAGACTTTATAGTGCCCATTTCCGTGCACTTGCACAGAAAGACCCCAAGTGGCTCTACAAAATACCCAGAGTTGTTCCACCACGATCTGGGGCATCACAGACAAGCAAGAAATTACACGAATACAACAACACTAAGCACGTGTAGGAATAAGACACAAAAATATTTACAGGGAGAGATAGCTGGTGGCTCTTGTCCTTCCATGACATACACAGAGTTTCTTGCTTTATAATCCTTGCATCATGCTGGCTTTACTTAATGGCTGGTGTATTGATTGCTATACCACCTCCTTTGAGTTCTTTGCAGTACCTCTATCTTTAGACTAAGTGAGGAGAGTCTAGCAAGCTAATGGAATAGACTTTTAGTTAAACACTTTTTTTAATTACTATACTCAGCTCTTCTTTTAATAAAATTCACATCTGCATCATGCTTCTAAGTTTTCTTTTAAGGTGTTTTTTTTTAAATTCTTCACTTCATATGAAATAAAAATTCTTATGTAGGTTGGATCTTGTCAGAGAAACATAAAGTATGTTTCACCTCCCGACTCCATTGATAAAAAATGCTTATCTTGTTGAATAAAAAATGTTAAAAAATAAATTAATCTTACTACACTTCAACGATTTCAAAGAACGTAGTAATAGCAATTATTTGTCAAGTAAGGCTGGTAGCTGCATGTATTTTAGAAGTACAGGTCAGAGGCATTTGAGGTTCAGGCTGTTTTTTAGTTAGGCTAATTAGCTTTGGTGAACTTTTAATTATGCAAATACACTATTGTTTTCTACAATTTCTTTGCTTTCTGATGTTGTGTTCGAACTGTGCAATGGTAAGGTTATTCATATTAAATTTTTGCTCTGTCATATTTCTTCTTCCACAGAAAAATCCTTGTTCCATTTGTTCTCACCATTATGAATTCATCATGTTGAGGGCATGTAAGACTGAAGGTATCAACCTGTGCTCACCTTGCTCTAATCTATGGGGGAAAGGGTAGGGGTCTTCATTGGTAACAATACCAAAAAACTGTCTGCAGCCTTTCTGACTAAAGTAAAACAATTTTTGAGAAGTCACGTACTTGGAAGTCTAGGAAACTCACCTGTATGGACTACAGACTACTACCTGGTCTGGAAAAAAATGAGTCCAAAAGAAAATCCTGTTAGCTATCAAACAGACCTTAGCTGAAATAGAGAGTAATGATGGTCCTGCCTGTCTGTATTGCTCAAGTAAGTTTCCAGAGCAATAGAAGAGTAATCTTCATTACTGTGTATTATAGCTCCGTAGAAATAACTGGCAGTCTTCTTTTCACAGAGAATTGCACAGACTCACTTAGGAGCTCCAGTTTGACTTAATCGCACCAGAGATGTTTCTCATGATGATGCCCTGCATCTCCTATAAGCAGTACTAACAATTATTTCTGGAAGTGTGACTTTCACCCTCTGAAGACTAATGAAGGAAACAATTAAAATTTTGAATATCAGTGGACTAATAGAACTGGAAGGAAAAAGTAATCAAAGAATGGCTTATCATAAAGAAAAGAATAGAATAGTAGATAGGGAATAGAAGAAAATGTAAGCTTTATTAGCCTTTATTATTTGTTTTATAGCAGTACTCAGTGGTAAATATTAATATATCTAAGAAAGATTGTCTACACAAGAAACAACAGTTGAAAAAAAAACTAAACCCAAACACCACAGTGGAAAAATGGAGGGATTGGGAAGTAGTGACAGCTTATGCACTAGAAGATTGTTATTCCATTTCCCTCTCTTCATGCCCCTGAGACGAAGGCACTCTGCTGATTTAGACCTGCTAACAAGCAAGCCCTGAGACTTGCTCACAGAACAAGCAAAATCTGAAGCTTGTCTCTCAAGGGTCAACTGGATGGACAGTTGCATTTCTTCTTCAGACAACTTCTCAGTGATAACTTTACTAAAGCGAGGGCAGATCTGACAGATCCACTTGCCCAATGCCCCTGAGGACTAAAGGTATATTTTGCCTCATAAGGTAGGATGAGCATTGCAGTTTCTGATCAGATGTCCTTTGCAAACACAATACAGCCTTGATTTTGAAGTGGAAGCGAGAACTGAAAAACAGATGTGTTCCAAATCTGGGACATTTTTTCCTCTCAATAAACATGACAAATCTCAATTCTTTCTAGTACTCACATATATGTATTTAAATAACTCAGTAATGAAAGCCAGGGCTTTGGACAGCAGCTGACCATTCATCAATGACACTTGGTATCAAGTGAATCCATAAACAGAATTTTTTTTTCTCATTGAATGCTTTTAAATATAGCTTGTCATAGAAAAGCACAAATGATTCAAGGACAAAACATCCTCCTCTGCCTATTGTCTCTACTGACGGATTTCTGTCTCCCCTAAAAACCAAACATATTTCGTTTATAGCCTAAGAAATATTTACACCAAGATAAAAATCCCACAAGATTTTTCTTGCTTTTCTTGTTTTTCTCATTGTACTTTAAAATTGTTTTTTAAATTTGTCTTCTCCTTCTCCTTGAAACACACTGCTCAGTTGTGTCTCATTTCAAGGCAAGTCACTTGTATTAGGCTGGAATCTCTTTTTGTCACAGAAAACTAAAATCATTGATTAGCAGCTGCTGCATGAAGCTGATATTACGGAATTACTTTCCTTTACATTACAGAAATCAGCCCTCCACATAACTCCAACGTTTCTTTCTTCTCTTTCTGTGAGACATGACTCGCCATTGCAATGCCCCAGCTCATGCTCCTTTGATGACTTTGGCCAGCTAAGCTCTTCCTGGCCTTCCATTAGTCCCTGCCAGTTGACAGCTACCTTTCATATTCATTAATACACTTAAAAGATACAGGAGATGCCAGTGAAGAGAAAAATCATAGAGACATTTGGAGGCCTGATTGATAGAAACTTTGGCATGGCTCAGATCTGATGCATCTGGTAAGACTCAGGTGTGAACTATGTAAATCAGATGGACCTTGTGAGTAACACATATATGAACCTCTGCGTGAATTTAAAAGAAAGCACTATCAAGTAGTCTCCAGAGTTTTGCTACAGACTTGCCTCATAGCCTTGGGCATAGCAAATTTTTCTGATTCCATGACTTCAACTTTCAGGGTGGAATATCAGTGCACAGAGTGAGAATGAAGTTACACACTCTGAAGCCCTCGGGAAGGAGTTCAGCATTGCTAGTCATAATATATATACAAAGCAAGACCTTCCCAAATTACTCAGCTCATAAATCTTAATTTTATTTAGTCAGCTCCAGACAGGCTTCCCTTTCCCTCTCCTCTCTGAAGTATCAGATACACAGAGTCTGTGAACGCAGCTTGTCTCAGTTACTGCTACAGGAAACGTCTCCTGCCAAATTCCAGCCCAGACTCGAAAATCCAGGTACCCACCATCCTGGAAGGGCTTTAGAAGTCTATCTGAAAACTTTTTAGCATGTCTCTGTTTCCATTGGGATTTGAAATAAATGAACCAGAACTGTCATGGGTGTATTTATATGTGCTAATGCCACACCTCCCAATCTGCCCTAGAAAGATGCAGAGTCTTCTTTGATGCTACTTTCCCTTCTTCAATTTTCTATCATATCCCTTCTCCCTCTGATCTTGAATTGAAATTTATACCCCAAATGTAGACAATCTTGTTTCTACCAAAAGGTACAAAGATTTCTCTTAGGTAGTGGCAGTGATCCCTGGGGAGACTGAACAATAATTTCTCATTTCAAATCAGGTTATCTCTGAACACAGCATGAGTATTTCTCTCTGATTTATGTCATGATTGCTTCTGGATCATTTTTCCTGTTATTCCAGTCTGGAAAAAGGTGTTAAGCACAAAAGTCCACAAACCTGTTTTTTACATGAACATGAAACTGTTCAATCTTTAATGGCTAGAAATTTCCATGGAAAAAACCCCCCAACATTTAGCTCACTTTTTATCTGCAGTGTACAACACTGATAAAGTATAATTCACATGCTGGAATATGGTTACAGTTTGCTTGGGCAGGTAATAGGTGAGAGACCAGGCACTTGCGCTATCAGCTCAGCAGCAGATGGTGTACTAGCTCTGCCTGACTGGATAGAACACTTCAGCAACTTCACTGTAACTGGGATAACAAAACATATCTCCACATGTTTCTTTTCTAGAGTACAAGGTTCTCCCTGGAAACACCTTTTCACAAATTCTTCATTGCTTATCTCTATGTTGGGCATAAAATGCTGATGGCTTCTTAGATTAATGTGGAAGAAGTAGTTAGAATTATAATAAACTGTTGCATCACATTCCCAATAAATTTTACTATTGTTTGCATTCATTTTTTTCAACATTCCTTGGTGTCCATAATTAGTGAGGTGTTCACCATCATTTTCTTTTGAGATACATTTCATGCAACACAACCAGATTCTGCAACTAACCCCTAACCACTTGTTTCCCAAACTTCTGCTCTGATGCTTCACAACCTTCATGTAGGATAGACTCTCCATAGTACTATGTTTCGCTACTACATAGATATACAGGCTTAATGCAGAAAAGGAGGGTCAAGAAGAGGAAAAGGCCAACATCTACGTGTTCTGACAGCAGGTGATGTTTCCTTAGCTGACTGCAGTTCCTACTGCTATTTTGCCTGTGTTGTAGTTGAACACTACTTGCTATCTCTTCCCTGTTTACATACCTGTAATTTGTGCCCTCCTGGAAGCTCTGTGGTGCTACAATCTTTCTGGGTCCTCCAAAGGCAGAGAGAAGCTGCAGTTGACTCTACACACATCCTATTCCCACGTTTTCCTGGCAGCCTGGAGAGGTCCAGCCCTATTACACAACCTGTTTTTGACATCCACACCCACTCCACCAATAGATGTAAACCTTTACTCCAGCACCCCATTTGTGACCAGCAGTATCTGTCTACAATGAGAGATAATAAACCCTACTTTGAAACCCCAGATAGGTCTAGAGAAGTTACTACAAAGGAAAAACTGTGCCTTCTTTCTGACATTCTTCGTGAGACAGATCTCTATTTAAAAATTAGATTATTCTTTCTGTGTAGTCATATGCATCTGTTGGCCTTACCGATGTTTTGCAGTATCTGTGCATGGGAAAGGGAACTGGACTTAATCAGGATTGAATCCACATCATCAAGAGAATTTTTTTCATTTATTCAAGTTCTAGATTGCAATTTCTGCCCTCTCTTATATCATGGACTTCCACAAACTTTATTAGTAAGATTTCAAAGATAATGAGAAGTGATGGCTTTTGGTAATAGAATCCAGCTTGACTTTAGGTTTATAGGTCATGTGCATAGTGTTGGTAGTTAGCAGTAAATATTTCTTACTTTTAAAAGGAAAAAATATGGAAGTCACTGAGTGATAATACACACAGAATTCCTAAAGGCTATTTGCAGTCATTTTTCAGTCTGGAAATCCACCTTAAGGTATTTCCTCCCCTCATCAGCAATTAGTAAGTATAAAACTGAGCATAAGGTTCTCTTTCCTTCAGTGTACTAACTACAGATAAAATGGATAATATACCTGGTAAGGAAAGAGAAATTTGATTTTGTATGTCAGAAGTATCACTGTATAGAAAAAAAACTTTTCAGAAAGAACTTTAGCAAAGAAACACAGGAGATCCACAGCTGTACTGAGGTGAATCCTAAAAGAACTGTGAAATGCTAACTTAAAATGTACCTATATATACACGTCCCATTACCTGAACATACTCATGCTTTGACTTTGTGGGTAATTCAATTCCAAAGTCTACAGCTACTATAGCCATGTAATTTTCCTATAATGTTACAATTCAAAATCAGAAGCCCAGGAACTATCAAATGGTACTGCACTCTTGTCCTTTAGTGTTGATTAATCATCTCAAAACAGATTTCTGACAAGTGGCAGGTTTAGCCGTCAGACACACCACTTCTTACATTTATTCCTACCTGTCCCTTCTCATTAAAAAAAACATGCTAACTACAGGAACAAGCTTAGGCTTCTGGGGAAAGCTTGCATGCCTAAAATCCGAAAGTAGCCCGAGGATGTAATCCTGCATAAAGTATCTGTTAATGAAGACTATTCCTGTCATTATTGTTATTATCTAGAGACTGAGAGATGGGAGGAATTGTTTGTGGGTTGACATTTAATTTTCTCCCATTTGAAAAACAGCAGGGAGTAAATGTGTATCTTATATGGCATAATTTATATTGCAGAAAACAATCTTCACAGGAAATCCTCATAAATACAATACAACTAATGGCACATAATGATATGTTATAATGTTTTTTACTAGATACGGTGATTTGTTAATTACTTCTTTGCTTCCAGAGAAAGCATAATCGATTTTATAAGCCAAATACATTTTTGTGTGCCTCTAGAGATATGAAAGTTTCCATGCTCTTGGTTTTGGTTCTTCTCTTTCAAATATACCTATGTGTGCACTGGAGGTGTTCATGTTACTTGAATATATGCAGTGATTTTTTTTTTCCCCAGGGCTCTTCAAGCTCTTTTCTGGCCATTGCTAACAAAGCCTGATGTACTCTGGTGTCATTTGGCAGATGGCTAAACAGAGGACAGCAAAGAAAGATGGAGCAGTCAAGAAGATCAGTGCAACCAGGCTTGATACAGCTCCCTGACCTCTCAGATTCTGCTTATGTGTCTTTGCTACAATGTCAGCTCTCTGATTCCCTTTTAAAAAAATCACATTTATCCCTGATCCCATACAATCCCATGTTTCAGGGTTTTGTCCAGACTGTCTAGGCTAAACTTTTTTTGAGGGGCAGAGGGAAAAAAAAAATTTTTTTCTAAATCTCTGGTCAATTGGAACTGCTCCCTGCCTCTTAGTGATGCATTTTGCAGGTAAAGTTGCTATTTACAGTTTTGTGAAATGAATTTACATGCAGAAAGAAAAAAGTGCTGCCACGTCTTGCTCAAAGGGACTTCACTCAGGAGAGGCAGGCAGCACTAAAGTTAATGACAGCAGCTGCTTTTCTGGCCAGACCGAAAGCCTAGGATCAATAGTTACAGGTTTGAAAGCAGCTGGTGAAGTTCTGGTCCTACCCAACTCAATGGCCAATCTCCCAGTGTAGTGAGGATTTCATTCCTTAGGGAACAAAGCTGCACCTCATAAACAACTGGAGTTAACTCCAGCTTATCAGAAGCACTGATAGAGTTGGCTTTCTTCAGACTGGACTCTTAACTATCCTTTCAGCTCTTCAGTTCCACACGTCGTAGAATAGTTTGGGTTGGAAGGGACCTTTTCAGGTCATCTAGCCCAACTCCGAATTTAATGGCCTACAGGCACAAATTCACTTTTTTATCTGTTTGTGGCTGTAAAATAGTCCTGTACGTCATATAAAAGTCTATTAATCCACAAATAAATGTTTGGGTTTGGTTTTTTTTTAAAGACCTGTTATGCCAGGAAGCCCTACAATTCTATATTCTGGCTTAAGCTTGCAAAGTGAGCAAGTAAGTAAAGTGTAAGCATCAGACACCTAGTTTGGCTTCTTTTCTAGCAGCTGTGGCTTTCCAACCTGATACCTTTACTGTATGCTGAGCAGGAATTTGGGGAGATGCACAATTCCTCAAGATACACCAGGACCAATAAGAATCAGTTAAAACTAGTTGTACTCCAACAATCTTTCAGTAAGAAACTGAGAAAAAATAACTACAAGTCCCCTGAGGTGCTGAACGTCCTAAAAATCTTCAATTTCTTCTATGAAAAGACACGAGATACCACCTAGAAACTGTGGTAAACATGATGGAATTATTGTGGCAGCAGTAATAACTGTTGCTTTGAACAGTATTTATATGCAAACATCCTCAAAATGCTTAAAATGAGAAGTAGGGTTAACACTTAAAAAGACATATTACTTCACAGTCTAAGAAGTACTAAAAGATGACTTCAACATTGCACAGAATCACAGAATCACAGAATGTTAGGAGTTGGAAGGGACCTCAAAAGATCATCTAGTCCAAACCCCTGCCAGAGGAGGATCATTAAGTAGCACATAGCCTTTCAGCAGATCTTAAATTCAGTGCCTACTTTTAAAAGTGGAGTTTAGAATAGGTCTCAAGTCACTTAGACAGTAAACTGTCTAAGCTTATTCCTACTTAAAAGTCATCCCAGAAACAGACAGGCTGAAAGCTGAACACTGCATCAGCTAGTAAGTATTTTGTGAAGTTCTGCCTTAAAAACAAATTATGATGACACACACTGAAGTTTTAGTCTAAGTGAAACCTGCAGTAAGAAACTCAGGATTTGGAACCTTGCCCTTTTCTTAAGTATTAACAGTTTAAAGATCAAGGGCCAGCCTCTGTCTCATGTTCTATGTGCAGAACTCCCACTGTTGTCAGTGGGAGGTTCACAAACATATCTGGGGCAGAATGTGACCTTGTTATGTACGCAGCCTTTTTTGGGTAACATTAAAATTTCAAAATTTGCCATCAGTTAGATTTACAACAAGGGTAGTTCTGATAAAATGGCTAATAAGGAACAGAGCAGTGTGATGACCTTCAGGGTAAACACCATCTTTTGCTGGCTAACTGAAGAATTGAAATTATGAACCCTAACAGACATGGTTTTACTTTGTCATACAAACTGCTAATAGTCTGGTGACTATGAACTACCACTATGGTGATATGACAATGGCAGGACAAGGGGGAATGGATTAAAACTAAAGGAAGGAAGGTTTAGATTAAATATTAGGGGGAACTTTTTTACAGAGAGAGTGGTAAGGTGCTGGAATGGACTGCCCAGAGAAGTGGTGGATGCCCCATCCCTGGAGGTGTTCAAGGCCAGATTGGATGTGGCCCTGGGCAACCTTGTGTAGATCCAGGCCTGGAGGTTGGTGGCCCTGCCTGTGGCAGGGGGTTGGAACTCTATGATCCTTGGGGTTCCTTCCAACCCAGACCATTCTATGATCCCATGATTCTGTGTTGAATCTATGAAGAAGGAATTAAAAAATGGGAAAAGGAATTTTGTGTGTAATTTTTTAAAAAACCTCTTCAAGAACTAACAAAAGTTCTCACCTGGGACAATACATTTAATCAATGTTTGATACCTTATAACCAACCACTGTTCACCTGCTTTGGCTTGAAGAGTGTAAGGCGACAATTCTGATTGCATAGAAACAGTAAAAAACGAATGGAAAAAATACGCCTTTCCTCTTTTTAGACAAATCTGTTTATTTTTAGACAAACAAATGCAATTCTAAGTAGCAACATAAGGTTGGAATCCCAAATTACAAGCACGCTGTGAGCTGCACTCCTATAACACCTTTATCCTTAGCATGCAGACTGTATTCTATTAACATCTATCACTAGTTTGACCAGCATTTAGTATCCTGTTTCAGTAACTGATTATGCAATGAAAATCTTAAATCACATTCTGAAAGGGGACAGATGACATTTGTCTCAAAAACTTAAAATATTACCAGAATGCATCTAATTTTAACGATTAGAAAGCCAAATACGCATAAATGTACATTTGTAAAGCTAAAGTCTTTATGATAACCAGAAATATTATAGTTATTATTTACCTTGATAGACCTTGCTTTTGATAGTAGTTGCTCAGAAGAGTCATGATTTGCAGCGGATACCAGTGCAGCAGAATGCTTAAGTACATTATGAGAATCCTGATATAACCAACAGCTTACATACATTTCTCTTGTCATTGACACATACTGTGTCCTATCGGGTGATAGCTTAGATTGCATGGCTCAGAGGATCAAAGTGGAAACGATACACAGTGTGGTAACTTCATTACAGAATGTGAGAAAACATGCTGTTCCAGGTGGAGCTCTTAGGAAGGAAAGGGAATAAGGGCTCATACTCCTGTTATCTCAACCAATCTGTAGCTGCTGGATCATGAGTTCACAGCTGGAAGTGGCAGGAGGTCCCAAAGCGTGGGAACTACCCAGTGGCATTAGAGCCACTGGTGAGAGGAGCACGTGCTTCCTGGGGACCCTCCATTGGAATCCATGGAGTTAGCACACTCAAGTGTTTTATACCCCCTTGGTCTTCTGACAGTGTTAAGAAAGGGCAAACAGAAATGAAAGCCCCTCACTGTAAGCAGGCTTCACTGCTATGTTGTTGACTTTGAAATGACTTCTCAGAAGAGGTAATTCTCTTCTATAGTGTAAATTTCACCTGCTGGCAAACAGCATACTGGAAATCCTTGGTCATGGCATAACTCCTATCTGAGCCAGAATATGCACAAAGAGTAACTAGTACTCTTTAGTATAGAGAAAAGGAGCCTGAGGGGAGACCTTATCACTCTTTACAACTACCTGAAAGGAGGTCATAGTGAGGTGAGTGTTGGTCTCTTCTTCCAAGGAACAAGTGACATGAGGAAATGGCCTCAAGCTGCCCAGGGGAGGTTTAGATTGGCTATTAAGGAAAATTTATCCACCAGAAGGGTTACCAAACATTGAAAAAGGCTGTCCAGGGAAGTAGCTGAGTTGCCATCCCTGGAGGGATTTACAACGTGTAGAAGTGGTGCTTAGGGACATGGGTTTAGCAGTTGGACTTGGCAGTGCTAGGTTAATAGTTGGACTTAATGATCTTAAAGGTCTTTTTTAAACAAAAAAATTCTGTGATTCTATGAATTACAGGCTGAGAGAGTTGGGGTTGTTCAGCCTGGAGAACAGAAGGCTCAGAGGAGACCCTTTAGCAGCCTTCCAGTACCTGAAGGGGACCTACAAGAAATCTGGGAAGGGACTGTTTGTAAGGGCATGTAGCAATAGGATGAGGGGCAATGGTTTTAAACTAGAGCAGGGGAGGTTTAGATTAGACATTACAAAGAAGTTTTTTACTATGAGGATGGTGAGACACTGGAACATGTTGCCCAGAGAGGTGGTGGCAGCCCCATCCCTGGAGGTATTCAAGGCCAGGCTTGATGAAGCTCTGAGCAATCTGATCCTGTTAAATGTGTCCCTGCTTCCTCCAGAGGGTTGGACTAGATGACCTTTAAAGGTCCCTTCCATCCTAACGCATTTTATGATTCTATGAATAGTTGAAAATGTCACTTAGTGAAGGCAACAGGATGGTCATGGAGTGGCTATTTTATGAAAAGGAACGCTTAAATCAACCCTAGGTTAGACTCTATGAATACACTGCAGTGATCCCCAGCTTTTCAGGCACTCAGATATGATGATGCTTTTTTCAACATGTTGCACAGCCTCAGGCATTCAGAATGTGTTCAGAGTCAAGGTGTATGGAGTATGGTATTTTTGGGTCAGTGGCACAACTAACCAATCTCTGAAATTCCATCCTTGCATATACTCACTGTCAATCCTGTTTCTTAGTTACATGGCAATGGTGTCTGTAATAGGTGAGAAGTGACTCAGGGACACAAGTGAGTCTGCAAGGTCCTATAGTCTTAAACCTGTGAAAATTAGATTGGAGGTGTATGACTTCGATGCATTCCTGAGGGATACTCACATTTTGAGAAGAAAAAGCTTCTGTGGATGGATGAGAACATTTCACTGGTGAGAGTATAAGCTAAATACTTCCTGACTCAAGTTTAAGAGAGATATTCTCAAATTCCAGCTAGTCCTTTACCGTCCGTTACAATATTTTCACTTTCTTCAAAAGTTCTGTCACAGCCATAACAGGAAGAAAATTATGCAGCAGGTGTTAGTATGCTAAATCCTATAATCCCAAGTTGCACAGCTCATTTTTTCAGCCTAACTTTATAGTCACGCTTATTTAAGTTAAAATCAAAAGAAATGTGGAATTTGCCAAACTGGCACCAGTTTTTGAGCATCAGTCACAATGTAAACTTGAAATAAAAAATTATGCAGGTGGTAAGCTATAAATTTCATTATCTTCACCATAGAAAGATAAATGAATAAATCTGGCAATATATTTGGCACAAATTTTTCCTCTTAAAAAAAGAAAGAAAAATGCAAACCCTTATAGAGGGATTTTCATTAGGAAAATCCAAAACCCTTTATGGACTGTCAATATAGTATGGAGAGTAATTTTACTTAATTTAAGAATCAGCACCCAGGAGAAAGAAGGGCTTTTGAAAAAACCCTTCAGCACATAGATAGAAGAGACAGCAATGTGAGAAAGGTCAAAACCCAAATTAAAAGTTATATTACACCAAATTTTAGCACTTACAGGTTTCTTTGGTTTGTTTGGGTTGGGTTTTTTTTTTTGTGAAATTCAGCCTCACCTTCCCGTGTGCTTACCCCTTTCCCTTATGACTGACTATGCTTTCAGCCAGACCTGGGCACCTCTTCTAATAGTTTGAATGGCCACAGCACAAGTTATCTCCCATTTACAAACCATGTTATCACGTAGCTCCTGCCTTCAGTAGGCTGTGATGCCTCTTGGTGACATCTTTGCACAGCATCTCACCAGCACAGCCAGTTCAGAGCATGGGGCAGAAAGAACTGGGATTTGTCTGTACCAGCCTGTTAATGCTGTGGGATTCAGCACATGATACAGGGAAAATGGCATTCATGCTCATATGCTATAGCAAATGACAAAGCATGGGGAGAGATAATGCTGCTGCCCACTTCAACAATTACAGCCCAAGTTCCTTAGCAGCCCTCAGCAGTATCAAGTGACATCCCAGCTCCAGAGACACCTTCACAAGCAACTTGTAGAAAAGTTCTTCACGATAGGACATGATAGTGGCAAATATTCTTGGAGAATGCTTTCATTATAATCACTATAATCCAGTAGATGCATGGAATGAATTTATAAGTATTTCCCAAGATCTCATCTAAGACCAGAACTTGGCCTCCCCAGGTCATGGGCTTCCACATTCCTCGGATGCCTAGGCATGAGAAGGCCATGAGTGTGACAGCTATACAACCACCACATATCCCCACTCTCCGAGAATATTTTGGAGATATGACAGGAACAGCCTGGACTTTGAAAATAAGGGATTTGCACTGAGATACTGCGGGACCCATCTATGGAGGACAAAATTAACTTGATAATATCAAACCACATAAATCACAGGGATGACTAACCACTCCCATCTATCTTCATAAGATAAAGCAGTTCACAGAACACAGAAGTAATTCCCTGCAGTCAGGATGTCAAACAAGAGGAGAAAAGTGCTTAAAATACATATCTCAGATCAAACAACTAATACATGATATAGTATTTTTGCTTATTCAAGTGGCTCTAGATTTATAGAAGCAGATTCTCATCTGAAGTAAACCAACATCCTTCATTAAATCAATTAGCAGTGTTTTCCTGATTCTCATTAGATGGTGATTGGGCTGCTGGAATGCCTGCGGTCAGGAAACACTAGGGAGGTCTCAGGAGGACACACATGGTCATTAGGCGGCTTCCTGCTCCCAGCGACCTCCCCAGGAACAGGCAGAAGTCACCACTCCAGAAAGAGTAGATTTCCTTATAAAAGGTTCTTATATTTAATGATTATGGGAAGAAGATGGATTCTAAGAGTTATTTAGAGACCAGTGATGAGAAGTTGAAATTAAGTATTAATGGCAAATTAATTTTTAGGTTCTGGGGATTTTATGCTGGCTGACAAAACAAACCAGTCAAGTAGCAAAAATTATATACTTTTAAATTTGGTTTATCACCCATGACCAGTGTGAGTAGTACTACTTTGATCCACAAGTGTTGGAGTAAAACTTTAGAGCTTTCATGACACTGAAGTTATCTATGTGAATAGCTTCTCAGCTTCTCCAAATGCTGAAAAATAATGCTTGCTTCATAGTCCTCACTAACACTTCAGAGCAAGGATTTGCACAAAGAAATGCTTCTGATATGTGTTTTTCAGTTTCAGCCTGATTTTGGATTCTGAAGGCACAGCTTTTAACACCTCCGGACTTTAAAACAAAGAAAGAAACCACAGCCAAGACCTGTCTTTGGGGACAAAAGCAATAAGGCTACTTCAGCAGAGCTGTATGTATTGCTGTTTGTGCTTAAAAAATACCTAAATAAGAGAATAGGCCAAGTTAGAAAGTTATCAATTTTGATTGAAACTGAACCTGTGATTTCTCAGGCTCTTGTCTAGTGACAAATGGCTGGTTAGGTACCATCATAGTTTCAAAATATCTGTAAAAGATTACAGGGTTATTGACAATTTATAGAAATATCTGTAAAGGGTTTATATCCTTTCCTAGAACCCATGCTCTCAGTTGCATGGCTTGTGTTTTGCTTTATGTCTCCAGCCAAGCTCTTTCAGCTTTCCAAATATCTGATCGTGTGGGTTTATTTGCTGTTTACAGAAATAATGAGAAAATAAGAGACTTCAAACCTGGCCTCCATCACTTAACTTTGAAACAAGCTAAATCCTGAGAGCAAATTCATTCTGCAAACAATGTATTCTCTACTGGTTCACTGGCCATGAAGTTCACATCCCGTCAGGACCAAGATCTGTATTTCTGTTGTGCAGCCCATCTGCAGAACCAGGACGGCCACTGTTACCTCAAACTTTTCTCCCCGGCATTATTGGGACCTCTCCTTCCACAATGTACATTTGGAGATGAGGGTCCTGTTAAACACCTTCACGTTTGCCTCATTTACCTTCAGAAGATGTCCTGAATAAACTCCTTTGGTGATGCTCTCAGAGCAAAAGGTGTTCTGCTGGCCAGGGGCACAGTAAAGTAGGACAGGTCAGCTCCTCTGGTCTCAGTCCCTGCCTTAAGCGGGAGACAGCAGAACCTTTTCCTTCTAACCAAAAATGACATTGACGTGTTTGTACAGCGTGCAAGAGCTGAAGCAGAGCAAGCCTTCCCAGCGTAGTCAGCAGGATGTCATCTGCAGCTCTCATCAGGGACAGGGGGGAGACAGGCTCAAGAGATGAGTCAGAAGGATCTCTTCCAGAGAAAGTTTTCAAACCCCAATGAATTTCTGAGAGAAATTTCAATAATAAAAGGAAAAAAGTCACTGAAAGGCTGTCATCTGGAACAACTGTGATGTACTCTTTAATTCAAACCTTCTCCATGTCCTTTCCCTTTCAAAGAAGGTCCCATCAGTTCAGGTGACACAGGCCACAGTTCCCTTCTGCTTTAATTTAAAACAGCTCTCGGGGGAAAGAAGCCACTGCTTTCATGAAAGCCCTTCTGCTCTTGTTCTGAATGAAGTGGGCCCTTCAGTTTACACAGCGACTCTCCCATCTCCGGTTGAATTAACACAACTTTTATGCAACACCTTGAGGAGCTGTTACCTTTCCCTGCAATTGCCTGTGAGGCTCTCGGGGATTATAGCATGAAAAGAAAAATCAGGGAAATCTTAACTTTCCAGAAATGTAGCGTGTCACAAGTACACAATGAAATCATGGCTAAAAGGCATCCAGGTACAGCTCCATCGGCACAGGTACACTCACTGCAGTGAAGTCTTGAAAATGTAGATGTCCTGGCCTGTCCCCAGGAAGGTGGCCAATGTCCCCAGGGCTGAGACCACCCTAGTTCCTCCTCAGCTCCCCTGCTCCTGGCTGCCAGACCCTGCCCTGATGGACCCTGCTCATACCATGTGGCTGTTGGTAAACAGGAACAATGCCTTTGCAAGCTACATTTACAGATGCAACAAAGACTATCACTTTCTTGGTTTTGTACTTTACACAAATCACAGAGTCCCTTGATATGATAAAAATATATGACACATGCCAAACATAGGAAGTATAAATTTTCTCCAGCATATTCCTCTGAATACACATTTCAGTTTGCAGAACACCAAGGACAATTTTTTTCAAAACAAATTTTCATCCACAATCTCTCTGTTTTATAATAATAATAGTCTATTGTATTGTGCTTTACTTCCCTTTCTTTCAGCTATTCTGTCCAATCTAGCTGGTATTAAACACTTTGGGTATACTCCAAAAATAAAGTGCTGCTTACAACAATTTTTGCAGAAGGCAGTTTCACTGTTTTATTTATGATATATTTTTCATATATCGTGTATTTCACTTGCTGTATAAGGCAATTAACACACTCAGGATGCAAAGCTGCTCACACGAAGCACTCTTTCTGCCTAAAACTTCCTGCTGTCCACTGCTCTGCCTGCCCTCTCTGGGGTCACGGATTCACAGGGGCTAGAAGGGACCTCTGGAAACCATCTGGTCCAACCTCTCTGCTAGAGCAGGATCACCTACAGCAGGTTGCACAGGATTGTGTCCAGACGGGTTTTGAGTATCTCCAGAGAAGGAGACTCCACAACCTCTCCAGGCAGCCTGTGCCACTGCTCTGTCACTCTCAGAGGAAGTTTTTATCATATGGACAAGGAACTTTCTATGTTCTATCTTGTGTCCATTGCCCCTTGTCCTGTCACTGGGCTCTATTGAGAGGAGTCTGTCCCCTTCCTCTAGGTATCCACCCCTCAGGTGTCTGTAAGTGTTGATGAGATCCCCACTCAGTCCCACCACAGGCTACCCCAACAACCCCTTCCACTCTCCTGCACCTTGGGACATATTCTCTACTTTGAAGTGTGTGGGAAATTCTTCCTATCTCATTTTCTATCAGCCTGTAAGCAGATTGAGGTATAGTTGGAAAGGCTGTGCAAACCAACAGCATTTATGTAACCCCAAATTAGAAGGTAAATGGAATAAAGGGGAATTATAAGGAAGTTATATATATATAAACACTTTATATTGTCATCAGACTGCAGCCAGGCATGTATACCCTGTATGGACTGCAAACACCCAGCTATGGCTTGCTAATAACACATTGACTTCATCACTAAATGCACTGAAATAAAATACATGAGATTCTTTTGATTACAGTTTTATGTTTTTTTCCCTCTGTTCTACTATCTTTTACCTGAAGAAATGCAGAGAGAAGATCTAGTTACAGTTGTGTTCTGCCATTCACTTTGAAGAGCAAACCCTTCTATTTTCCCTGTGCATGGGTGGGTGATAGAAAGCCCAAGTATCATCACAAGATCTTGAAATTAGAACAGATGTTTCCATCATCCACTCCTCTAGGTTTTCCATCTCTCTAGTGTATCCACTGCATATACAAGAAGCCAGGTTACAACAAACTCTGTTCAAGTATGTCTCACAAACAGAAAACAATATATTAAAAATATAAATCTGCTTCGAGGTCTATTTTAAAATTCTCAGGTTCCTATTGATCTAAACTTCTTAACAGTAAAAGTACTCATGCAACGGTATTGCATGGTGGGAGTTATATTGGTTACAACATGCATGTCATGAAAGTATGTATCTATGTATAATAAATCCATTAGAACAGTCTCCTTTGAATCAAAAAAATGTGGAAAATGGCTTAATACAACTTCAGTTAGTTTTCCTAAAGGTATATATAAATATACATATAAATCCACAATTCTATGTATTTATAAACCCACAATTCTATGTATTTTCATTTCAATTTATGTGTGTCAACAATACTTCAGTGCACATTTCTTCTGTATTTTTTGTTTTCTTTTAAAGTTATAATCAGTAGTAACAATGTAAGAAAAAATGGTATTCATTTTGCATCTTTCACCTTCTGAAGAGATACAGCAGACAATAATTCAGTTTGGAAATTTAATATGTCTAGGTGACAGAAGCAGGCCTGTAAATGTGCTATATCCATAAAACAAGATGTCAGCTCCCCGAAAATATATTCTAGGCTTCAGAAGCACTTTTTGAAGGATTAAGTTACAAAATAAGCTTCTGCTGCTCAGATAATGCTTTTATTTTTTCCTAAAGAAGGGAAATTTTTTTCTGTGTAAGCTCTCCTTTCATGAAAGACGATGTAGCCAGAGAATGACAGTGGCAGATTTGTTACCCTTTGCCACGGCCTTGTTTCTGCAGTCTGACATGCTTCATATTCATATAAACAAATTGATTTGGGCTGTACAACTCAGCAGGGAATTATGTCATCTGCATTGCTGTTTACTATTACACACAGCTGACACTGTATTTCACTGTCATGACAGACCACCAACATCAGTTTTGCTGACCTCAATTCAGAAAGGTATTTATCTTTTAGAAGTTGGTTTTCTGAGTGAACAGCCAGGGGTCTAATCCAGCTCTTGGATTCAGCTTAGCATCTCTCTTTTCTTGTGTGGAAGCATTTTTTACATAGATGAATTTCTGCCACAAGGGCTGAATATGAGAAGCCATATCCTGTCTTCTGGATTCTTACATGGAAACTGGGAAGAGCTCCTTCCAATGGGCTTCTAGATCCTGTATTAATATTTGCAAATACATATATACATACCTATGTTAATTTTTTTTAAAAAAAGAGACCATAGGTTTAAAAGGTATTTATTTTTCAAAAGGTATTTATTTTTAAGAGATCTTTGATTTTTAGTTCTCTGCTTATTTTTAAAACTATTGCTTTCAACCAATTTTACAAAAAAAATGACGGAGAGCAGACTGTTCTCCAGAAGTCTTTCACAAGTAAAGTCTTCCACTTAAAATGTAGAAAAGTGTTTCACAATGTTGCTTACACTGGTGAATGATCTTTAAAGATCTACAAGCAGTCTATTACTGCAGGGGGTTGGGCTAGGAGACCTTACAGGTCCCTTCCAACCTAACACATTCTGTGATTCTGTGATTGAATATCTGCATATCTCCTGTTGCTAAATGCCCAGGTAAATGCCGCTTTCCTACAAAACAAGAGGTCAACTGGGAAGATCTTGTCTAAGACATGGCCTCGCTTCACAGGCCATGCGGACTCCTCCGCTGGTGCGTGCCATTTGCACTTCTATTCCCCAAATGCAGAGTCACATTTTTATATGAGGTTCAAAGCTGCACCCTTAATTTCTCATGCACGTCTCAGTACTATTATTTCAAAGGGCCAGGGGGAAGCATACTTGTACAGGTTGTAATACAGAGAAAGCAGCAACAGCTGCAACACAGGCTGCCTTGCCAAACTTCACAAATTACACTCTAACTGGGCAAAAAAGCTGGATATTAACTGGGCATATTCCATAATGCTGCTGACTGGTAATATACTTCAAAGAAAGAATATGTCATTACACAAAACTGTTAAAAGAATAAATTGACAGCATACTTCCACTGAGAATTAACATAAATTAATGATATCTACATGGTTTCAAGTCTTTCCGAGTCAACAGCTGTTTTTACTGGATATTAGTCAGTTGTCAAATAATTACTCTTCTATGTCCAAGCTACAAAGGGTATTTTCAGCATCAGCTTATGAACTGTTTTCATCAATTCAGACATTAAAGTCTTGCCTTACTTATAAGTAAATCAAAACAACAAAAATAAGAAAACAAATCGAGTTAAGTAAAATTAAGAGACCTTCCCATTATAGAAGCTTCTCCTCTCATTGGAAGAACACAGTTCACAGCTTGCAACTGAAGGAAAAATTCGTAAGTGCATCCAATACAACCATAACCGTATGTATGTCTGCTCACCAAGGAAATCTGCTACATTAGGCAACTAGAGAAACCAAGGCCAATGCTCTTGAAATAAGGCATGATTACAGGTTGCAAGTGCAGCTGCTCAGAGACAGTCACTACCAAAATAAATATAAGAAGAAAAAGCCAAAGAAGTGGATGTAACATTTACTCTTGGATATCAATTTCTGTCCAGTGAGAAAATCCAGAGTACCTTGCAGATAACAGTAATTGTCATAGGCTCTTTAAGAGTTTCAGGAAAACTGCTGCAAGTACAGACATCGGAAAAAAATACACCCCAAATTAATTCATTCTCTGACTACAGCTGAACTGCCTGCTTCAAACAGAATGTGGAATCCTCTTCAGAATTACTTGATCCTTGCACTCCATGGGTAGGTCATTGGTTGGCAATGGATGAGGGACTGCAGACTACCTGGAAGGGGATATTCTGAAACAGGAAGAGGTACTGAGTTCCCAGATAATTCAGTAATGGACACATCAGAAGGAAATGACACACTAGGAATCCCTTTAAAGGCTTTTTTTTGTCTCTCCCTGAGAATCTGGCTAATACAAGGTTATCTGCTAACAAAGTGCTCCTAAAGCCTTTACAGAGAGAAATCCACTCTGTCCTTGTTCCCAATGGGTATAGATGTGTGAAAAGTAGAATATTAGGAGTCATGGTAATAAATGTTCCTGATAATTACATCAGTGAAAATAGCCTCGAATGGATTTTTCCCACTGTAGGTCCTACCTAGTATGCAAAGTCTGTCACTCACACAGTTGGCAATTCATTGTACAGGAACTTTCGCTTCTTGACTACGCATGCCAGTTTTATGGTTCTTGCTCTGTCCGAATAAAATCTTTCAGACTTGTTCTGTTACAAACTCTTGATGGCTAACCAGTAACATCAAGGTCAAATCCGTAACAATCCTGATTCAGAAATGCAGTTTATTTAAAATGTAAACACATTAAGATCCATTTTCTTAAGATATACGGCCAGTTTGTGTACTGCCTTCTCTGAAATGATGGTTCAAAGGACGCATTTTAGCAGATAATCTACAGCATACTTCATTCTAATGGTACCCATGGGAATTTTACATTCCTTTCGGTTTTTTATTTTATGATTTAGCTTATGATTTAAGTACTCACTAATTATACTAATACTTCAGTGGTCTGCAGCAATACGTGCTTGAAAGAGCAAAAAGAAATACTTGCTTTCAATGTGTCAAATTCAACTAAGCATTAACATTTCTATGTTACCTCATTATTAAGAACTTCAGGTGGTTTTGCTGTCGGATTTAGGCAGCTGGGTGCAATACAGTTCAGACTTTTAGATTCAAAGGAAAACCCTCAAGATTTCACCTAATGAATTTGTTTGCAATCCATACAGTTTCCAACTTTAAATTACTTTATTTCCTTCCACAACTGTTGCTGTCCTGTCTGAATTAATTGTTACTTGTGTCCTTCCTTGACCTGATGAAGTCCCTCGTGATCTGCCCCTTTGCTTAAGCCACTTCATGGAGCACAAGTCACTAGTGTGACATGGGGATAGGCAGCACGACTTGGCTCTGCACCCACGAGATGGTTACAGGAGCGGCACAGCATGGAATTTGGCCACCTCAAAATTGTTCTTAGGTTTTGGGAACATTCAATCATCCACTTTCCCTCCCTTCTGAGGAGCCAGACCTCTGCAACATGATACTTCTATGCTTTTCCATAGTATTACAGAAAAGTAAAAAAAGAATAAAAAGTATTCAGTTAAAACTTCAACTGCTGAATATCATGCTCATATTTGTTTAAAAACTGTGTAAACTTTTGAACATGCTGAGGAACTTCACTGCAAATATTATTTTGCTCAAACTGAGCCTTCTGATTTGGCAGTATCTGTGTGCAGATCCCTATTTCCTACGGTGCAGATTTACTTGACTTTTTTTAGGAGATGCTTTTGAATTCTCTGGATTGATATTGAGCAACTTAATGTGAATGCTAAATATGTATGACATCTGAAAGTCCTGGTTTTGGCCTCAAATCTGGCTTAAGAGGTGCTTTCTTGCTCTTTTCATCCTTTTGTCCCATGTGTGGCAGAGGCAACACACTGTGGTTTGCAGATGGGAAAGGGAGTGATTGGGAGTATAGAGATGGTGGTAGGAATGTCCTAGAACGGTTTTTTGCAGAAGCATCTGTCCTCAGCTTCGTGTGCTTTAAAAACCCAGTGACAGTGCGCCAGTGCCTGAAGTAACGCATGGGCTTGACTAGCTCACTGAACAGTGGTAGTAGGAACTTGGTTTCAGAAAGCCACTGCGAACAAAAGGGAAAAAAGAGTAGGGATTTCTTTAGTGTTGGCACATTTTTCTTTTTTTTGTTACACAACCCTTCCAAGGAACTCAACTTTTAAAGCAAATCTGCTCTGAAGCTTACAGAATGTTACAAATGACATTTTACTTTTATCTCAGTAACAAAAAAAAAAAAAAAGGTATATAGATGTAGGGGTCTAACTGTGAAAGGCAAAATCCAGTTCCTTTTCTGGTTCACTTCACACGGTGGATTAGCACCTAGCTGAAATCAATGAAATATGTGTCAGTTCAGGCGCAAGCACGCTTGCCTTGGAGAGACCGCCTTGCATAAAAGGCCCTGATTACAGAGTAAAGAGGTTAATCACCCTTGTAACAATACACAGAATACGCAGCAACTACGCTTAGGTAACTATACTTAGTACTGGGCCTATCCTTAATTGCGTGAGCAATTTAGTTATTCTGTGTTCTTGACCAATTCTGACTCGTTACCTCCTATGAGACCGCTCAAAAATGTAATGGGCAGTTATTTATTTTTGAAGACAAAAATAGAGTTCAAATTACTGGCTTTGTAAGATTTTTCTATTATTATTTTTAGTTTCACATTTTTAGTGCCAATTCACATGCCTGAATACTCAAAACACAGTCCTGACAGCTCTCACTTCCTCCATAGTGCAGTACAGCGGGAGACGTGTTGCTGCAGAAACAGTAAGGTCAAGCTGGTTTCTTTTCAAAGCTTCCCAAAGTATAATTTCTGCTAAGATTAATATATACTTGTCTGCAGGCTGATCTCACGACTGATTTCTAGTTGTTTTGACAGCAGCAGTTGTAGTATGGGCTGCCACTGAAGTCAGTAGAAAAACTTGTCACTAACTTCAGCGGGAGTTGGATCTGGAGCTTTACAAGCTACGTTGAAATGTTTAATAAGAAGTCCTTAGAGGCTTCACAGAGCTCAAACATTTCTAGCACGTCTTTTATTCTGAACAGGTTTGTAATGTTGTAATGAAGATGCTTCTTTAACTGACGCATCACAAAAAAACTTCAGCAGGCCGTCATCCTGGCCGTTGAGTTTATTTTCAGTGTGGAAATTTGCCCCCAACAGAGGATTTATCACTCAATAATATTTAGATGACATTTGAACACAAGAACAATGCAAACTTAAATGCAATTTTAGGGAACCATTAAGAATAACTTTATGGATGATTATTTAATGTCAGTGTTTTAAGAATCATATCCTTATTATGAATAATGATCAAGAAATACTTATTAATTTTTGTGTTTAAATGAATAGGTAGTATCAAAACTACAGATAATTTTAACTGCTCATCCTTTTGCAATATCTTTGGTTTTGTTTCTACAGCTGTGCATGCAATGTTTTCGAAGGGATGAGGGAAAATTTTTCATCAGACAAGTCTTGCACATCCATCGCATTAGCCTACGATACCTTCAGATATTTCAATTCCTCCTAGCATGAATCATGTGCTCTGCCTAGTTTGTATCTCTGGTCACTCCTATTACACCAAAAAGAGTTTCTGGGATTGAACTACCAAGCTTTCAAATTGAACTCTTACACTGACGAGCTCAGCTTTCCATGCCAACAATCTTCAAAAAACAGTGAAGCGGCATTACAAGTCATTGTTAGAAAGTCTCACTTTCTCCTCTACATGAATGGCAAATGCAGCGAAAAATCTTACACAGTTAGGAATAATGAACTTATCATGCTATATGAGCAAGTAAAAATAAGACTGTGTTCCAAACTGGTTAAAAGAAACTGACTTCACTTCTCATTATCGCATGACGCAAAAAATGAAAAGTTAAAGACTTCTAAACTAAAAACTGACGAGGAGCAGAATAATACATTTCACTGCTTTTACTTCCATTTAGAGTGATTATTCATCCATTTGTCGAGATTAAATTTGTTGCTGTTGTGTTAAGAGGAAAGCATAGCCAAAATTGGAGAGTGAATAGTTAATTTACACTTTCCTCAGAGCCCCTTGGGGCAGAAACATCCATCAACCATATTTCATATAAGAAATGTTGATGTGCCTGACTTGTGGTGACAGCATCTGTATCTCCCTGGCATCACCTGACACCTTGGCAACATTTTGAGATAGCACAACCGTATTACTACCAAGCCTCAAAAAAATCAGATATGAACAAAGCAGTTAATTTTAAATCTTATATTACTAAGTATATGGCTGCATATAGCTGAACTACTGCATGAACTACAGCGAGATGTCAGCTGTATGTGACACCAGTGGGCTTCTCCAGACTGGGTACAAGCTTATTTTTGTAATAGCTGTACACACAATGGTTACTATACTAGTAACAGAGACAAGGTAGTTTGTAAATCCTAGGTCTTCCTCAAAAAAGAAGGACTTCTTTTCCCCAAAAAATTCAGTGTTTTCATACCGATACAGCTAAAAAATGATGGAAAACACCAGCCACAGGCAACTCAATAGAATTAAACTTACATTATTTCCCCATCTAATATTTACTTAATATAGTAAATATTAGTATATTACTACTCTAATACTATATTAGTATAGCATTAGTATTACTGAAACAAGTATTTACTTAATATTTATTAAGTATCGTAAACATGAAGTTCACTTGGACCTACCTTAAATGGCAAGGTTGTATTGTTAAATTTTTTGCAAGTGTAATGTCTGTACATTGTCTGTATTTTACATAAAGCACCAAAATGAAACTTATGCTAGAGGGATTATACTGAGTATTTCTGCCTGTTTTATAGACATTAAGTTGATAAATTTGATTTTTTAAAAAGAATAGTATCACTAGTTATGCAAAACCGACAACTGGAAAGCATTAGTTTACAATCAAGTGGACTTTCTGGTGTAAAAAGTGACTCCAGAATAAAAATGGGAGAGAGTCGAATTGGAACAGAGGTCAGCTAAACACTCATTGGAATTTAAACACATGAGTAATGTTTGTTTGCATAATTTTTCAATGATGTCCCAATTGCATATTCGCTGGCAGCCAAAGCACAGATGTGACCATTTAATGAGAATAGAGTCCGGCTCTAAATCAATGCCTAAACTGTTCTCTCATAAGAAATATGTGTAAGTATTAGAAAGATAACTGATGTCTATGATAAGATGCCCAGAAATAAACTCAATATTCCAATTATTCTCAAGTGTCTGGATTTTTTGGTTTTTTGGGTGTTTTTTTCTTTTTCATATCATCTTATGAAATAAATTGTCTAAAATAGTTTTGTCTATTCTGTTTTTTTCTCAAAAGCTCTACAGACTACTAAGTAGTGGTATACATGAACTACAAATCTGGTTTTGCCGCAGTCCTAATCACCAATAATCTTGTTTACTATCCTAATGAAAATCCCAACAGTAATTGTAATAAATAATAATACTAATAATCTTCTTTGCAGAGCATCAGCTGTACCAGAGTATTCTGATATTAACTAATGTTGTCGATAAAGTTGTCAGTCAATGAAAAATTGCAATTAATTAATAAGCCACTGCTGAAAATGCATACTTTCTGTTCTAGGCTGAGATTTAGAAAGCAAAAGACAATTTACTTCCAGGGCAGCATAGCCTAATATATGACCATCTACTAAAGGACAGCATGTCAAAAGTATCTATGCAGATTTTGAAGAAAAGAAATAAAGATTCACCATGGAAATGTGAAGGACTTCACCTGTGGGTATGGACCACTAAAAAGTCTCGATTCTAAAATAAGGTGCCTTGAATATTACCTCAGAATTTTAAATCAATTCTTTATCTCACAGGCAGATGGCATTAACTGAAGGTAAAACCAAAGCATTGTATTTCCTTTTGCGATTTTCATTGTGCGATCTAGTTTTTCACTCTCTGAATTTTATTAGAAAACATACTGGATTTGGATGTGCCTACTAAAACATGTAACATTAAACATTATGGTTGAGGAAATGTAAAAGAAGAAACCATTTTCTAAAGGCAGATGTATTCCTAATTTAGCAGTACTTCTCAGGGTATATTTTGATGGGTTTACTGCAGCTGGAAAACTATATAAAGTGAAGTTGGAATCCAGTGAAAATACCATATTCCTGGCTGCCATTCCCCATCCCTGTTAGCAGCTATCAAGCAGGAACAGCATATCTGGAGCAGGCTCCAAATGATATGTGAGTGAAACCTACACTTGCAACATAGAAAAAAATCTGATTTTGAGCCAACTAACCAAAGTACTTCTGAGGGTTTGGATGTGCCGTCTTCTGCACATCCAAGTAGTGAGACTTCTGCCTTCTCACCTGCTCCCCAGTGCTGCCTTTGTGCTCTCTGGAGCAGTACAAAGCTGAAAAGGATGGTTAAGACAACCAATGCTCACACTTTTCATCTTGCCTTGATACAAAGTCTGAAGCTGGTAGTCCTGCTGACAACAGGGTGTACAAATACTAAAAGGTTAGGCCATACTGTAATAATTTAGTATTTACTAAAAAATGGTGAGGCACAACCTGATTGCACGGAGCCCTGATGTATTCTGTGGGTCTACACAGACCCAGGAACCATTTTTGTCAATCCAGTTAGCAGAAGGGGTAAGCCATGGAGTGAGATAGTTCCTAGGAACATCTCGGCATCGTTGCCTAGAGACTAATGTCCTTTACCTTTTATACTCAATATTAGGGGATTTATGGGCTTATTAGAAGTTTTTCTATTGCTTTCAGATCAGTCCTTAATGAGGAGGGTATGTGCCCCTGAAGACAGCCTGCTCTGGTGATATTCTTCCATCCTATGCCTCAATCAGTGAGTATTATTTGACTCTACGACTGCACTCAGCATTGACTTCTGAAATCGCTGGCTTCCCACTGCTACCTGCCAGAGCATCTAAGCATGGGAAAACATTTACAGCCTACAGTAAGCACCCCGTTGATGTACTTGCTGGTAAATGCTGAGTCAGCATCCATGACATTATTAGGATTACACTAGACATACAGCCCTGTATAACCTCTAGTCCCTGTGATACCTAGTATTTGAGGTGCAAAGAAGATAATGATCATTGTATATATGTTACCAAAAAACACCTAAACCCAAACTGAATGCAGTGAAATCTAGGACATCTACATCACACACAGGATCATTTTTTTCAAAGCTGTAGAGAGATGGAGTCACGTTACTGTGTTCCTGCTTCACAGAGGAAATGCCCTTTTCTTATGAGAACGAAAAGTTAATACTCTTAGAAGTTATTTTAAATATGACCTGGAGAGTCCTTCTTTATTTTGTGAGGTGGGAAGGCAGCTGGTCAAAATAGGAAGGCTGAAAGAAGCATGAAAGCATGACTCTGAATGTCTACATTCTGATAAAAGGTGTATCTTTTTAGCATTTGCTGAATTATACATTAAAGAAGATACTGATATTTCTAGTTAAATGATCCAGAGAAGCTGGATTCATCAGAACGAAATAGTGATGTTTCCCATCTAATAAATCATCTCTGTAATAACGAGTCATAGCAGAGCAAAGTACTTGCAACAATAGCATTGACACACACAAAAAAGATCTATTTATGTCATGGCAATATCATCTAATCTGAAGCTCATTTTTTATTAAGATAGCTATAGTAAGGCTATACTTAGAACTCCAGGAACAATACTTCCAACTAATTATGTCTTTACTATTCTGATAGCTATAATTTTTCTACTTTCTTTGCCCACCAAGATAACTGTATAATATCCTCTATGTTCCGAAATGCATTCCTTCATAAATCCACATTACACCTGATGGTTTGTCCTTCCATTTAAAAGCATTTCTCAAAATCTTCCTGGATATAAAGGGAATATATTTGCAGCTGTTGTGAAAAGAGCAGCCTTGCCAAACCTGTTTGGGGATAAAGCTTCTCGTTCCCTTTGGATCTCTTCAGAAGAAAAGAACACATGTCGTGCTGCTACAAAGTGCTCAACCTGCTCAGCGACACTCATTCAATTTGCTAACAATAAATGAACAAGGAACGTATTTGCACAGCTTATTAAGACCCGTACTACACAGAGCAGTGAGCCTGCAGAGAGCCAGGTACTCCCACTTGCTGTGCAATTCTAATGAAGGCACTAGACAAGTAACGAGCTTCACCACAGCACCGACTTTTCTTAATTACTGTCGACTGGCGTGTGATTATTACAGAAACTCTCATCCTCTGTGGGTTTGTTAAAAGTAGCAAACTTCTTTCTTTCCAAACACATGCGTGCGAGCACACACCAAGCTCAGGTTTTAAAGTTGAACACTCCCTCTTAGGACATACTGGTGCTAAGACTCCTTGGGAAACCCTCATTTGGGATCCTTGTACCTATGCATCAGGTTACTGGCATTAATTACATAGTCATGTAATGACATACTCTTATTTCTGATGGGATCCTTGGGTTTTCAGCCCACAGTAGAGACGACAGTTGTATGGCAAACAGCTATTCAGTATTTTTTGGTGTTCTTACGGTGCTGCTCATGTCTATGTTACAAGAAAACAGTCTCGTTCAAATTTAGCAGTATTATCAGCTATCTCACAGATTCACAGAACTGTAGGGGTTGGAAGGGACCTTCAGATATCATGGAGTCCAAACCCCCTGCCAAAACAGGCTCCCTAGGACAGGTAGGCATACAGATAGGTTCCAGAGAGGGAGACTCCACAACCTCCCTGGGCAGCCTGTTCCAGTTCTCTGTCACCCTCATCACGAAAAAGTTCTTCCCATATTGGTGTGGAACTTCCTAAGCTCCAACTTGAGGTCACTGCCCCTTGTCTTGTCCCCACAGACAACTGAAAAGAGGTTGGCCATTTCCCCCTGTGTCCCACACTTCAGATATTTATAAACATTAATCAGATCCCTTCTCAGTCTTCTTTCCTCACACTGAACAGCCCCAGTTCATTCATCCTTTCCTCGTAGGGAAGATGCTCCAGGCCCTTAATTGTCTTTGTGGCCCTGCACTGGACTCTGTGCTACCACAGAAAGAGGCACGTTTGGCTCCTAAGTCTCTATGAGCAAATTAAGAAAGCCCTGAAAAGTTGCAGCAAGCACATAAAGCTTACATCCTCACCAGCAAAACCCTCTCACCTCCAGCACGGCACTGGCTGTGTGAAAACTGACAGCTAGGAATGGTCTCCGGACCATTTTCATGGCAAACCATGCTGGCCTGCTGCTGGGAGGGGTGTGGGATGGGCCTCAACAGCTTAGGACAGGGGATGTTCTAACACTTTGCTAGCGGCCATGTTTCTGCTTGCTACCCGAGAATGGTCCCAGGCACACAATCAGTATAGGTTTCCTCACCAAAGTCACCCCCTTGCATTTTTCTTCCTCTCTGTACAAGTACCACAGATGGTAGCTTGCTACATAGAAACCAGATCATTTTGCTTATAGTTTTTTCTGGTGTTTTTCTTCTCCAGATCCATGACAATGAAACACTATGGAACTGAAATATTCATTGTACAGCATTACAAGGTAATAATAGTAGGTATCAGCTATATTTGTATGGCTTGTCACTCCAAATCCATTTTATGTTCTGGGTAAGAACAATTACGAATGTAAAAATGTAAAATGGATTACTACACCAAGCAGAAGATAAGCCCGAGGCACAAAATACAGATTTATTCATTTCTATCTTGCTTAACAGAAAAAGAAAGGATTGCACATAGCATTTGCCATTTGTGTAACAGCTAAATTTATCACGTCAAACTGATGGGCCAAGGGGAAGGAATCTTTTAATGCAGCATTCAGATAAAAGATTAGAATGGAGTTCAGTCTTCAGGAAAATAAAATTTTTTTAATACACAAGGAAATGTGTGGCCAAATGGTACAAAAACTGTGCAAATAATTTTGAAGCAAGGATTACCTTAAAAAACAGCAACCCCCGTCCCCAACCTGGTTCCTAGGTGCACGTGCTCTTGCAAGAAAAGATACATTATGCTAATCAAGGTATCTCAAAGGGCGTTTAACATTTTCTTTTGTTTTACTAGCAGTATGTATGTACTTATTTCCCTGCTTACTTTTAACAGTTGCATCCCTTATTTGCTATTTTCTTCTACCCGAATCCTCAAATTTCTGAGTTTGCAGAATCTACATTATCTCATTTGTAATGCTGAATGACTTGTTTATGTATTTTTAAAAAATTATCACCCCACTGAAGCCAGTATTTTTAGGACACAATGCATTTCTTTTTGCGCTTCTATTCCATACATCATTATTTTGGGAACAGAGATTTGTACCTAGATACTATATCTGTCTTACTGATTTACTGCTCAGAATAAGGAAATATCTGAAAAAAATCTAAAAAGTGAAAACATATTAAAACCCATTAAAATCATGCATAGTAAAAAAAAGTCATCATGAAAGTCAAAATCAAAATATCCAAAATGCAGAATTTTAGTATTTATTTTCCAGAAGTTAACTTTACACTGTTTTCAAGGTACTTATTCAAATTTAAATATATGCATAACAAGGATAATGCTGGATAAGTTTCTTCTAGTATCCTAAACATTAGGATACTAGAAGATATTAGGATATTATCCTCGCATTAGAACTAAAAGTACTCTGCCCTGGATAAGCAGTTTTTTTAAATTTTATTTTAATGTCAGTATCCATATATTCAACAATTCAAATATCACACTAAATGGAATAAACCTAACCTAATGGAAGAAAACAAATTAAAAAGAAAAAAATTCCTTTGCATCAAATAACTCTTTAACTTTACAAATCCAGCATAATATGATGTTATCAGATGAAAAACAGTTCTGCTCTGTGCAGAAGTACAAAGGTCTCTATGAATTGCAGCGCACTGGAAAAACAAGGTAATTGTTTTGTGTCATTATAGAAATAACAGGAGCAGCACCATTGCAAGAAGCTGCTGAATTAGGTGCATTGGTCCTTCTTGTTTTGTTAATTGTCAAGGAGCCAAACCTTCTAAGATCATCCATGCACACAGAGGTGTTTCTAATGCTGGTTTTATTACCACAGGAAGGAATTTACCCTATGAAAATCTAAGTGCGCATTTATTCTGATTTAAAAATAAAAATATTTTCTTGTTGACTTTGTATTACTTACACAAGCTGCAATATCTCAGTATCTTACCATGAAATGACATGAATTATTTCACAAATAAGCTGTATGCTGAGGATATATAATACATAAATGTTTACAAACAGTTGATAGAAGTTACAAGCATGTTGGAAGCAGGTGGAGATACTGCTATCTGTAATGGCGTTAAGTACACATCAATTAAGGGCATTACAGAGTTTTACAAATTATTGTCATGAGCAACCTGCTGAACTGAACTATATATCTGTAACAAATACAATATATATATATATCAATTATAGAGTACATTTAAAGAGTTTTTAACTTTAATGTAATATAATGCAGGACTGTAAATTGGTTATAAATGGGGCATGAATAAATTTAGGCTTAAAATTACAGAAAGATATTCAAACATCTGAGGCTTACAGTTCTGGAATGGTCATACAGGGCAAGAAACCTAAATTGTTTCAGTATGACTCTCATAAGCTTATGAAAGAGACTATGTTAAATAAATAGGAGAAACTCTAGAGACAAAAAAGGGGTAATGTGAGTCTTGTGTATCCAATTTGTGTCATCAAATTAAAAGCAGACTGGACCATAACATCCTTCATTATAATGTTTATTGTATGAATCTCATACTGAGAGCCAACCAAAGCTCCCTACGGGATTTAGGAAAACATTTAGCTGTCTTGGAAAAAACAGAGAGTGAGAAGACCAGGAAAAGGGCAATGCTCACTTGGAAGCTGGAGATCAGCCATTTAAGACAAGCACTTGTTCTCCTGCCTTCTCCAGCTCTCAGACATGTGGTTGCTGCGTTAAGTCACTTGATCACAGCCAAGTTACTCTGAAAATTTGGGATCAAGACCAGCTTTTTTCCACAGGTCAGATTACTGGGATAATCCAGTTTATTTCAGTTGGTTTGTCATGTTGTGTCGTGTCGTGTGTTCTGTGTATCGTTGTTCCCCCTCCCGCCATTAGTATAGCTATTAACATCACTCAGAGATATTGTTTATTAAACGTGTTGTTGCTACACATTGGCAATTCCCTCATTGCCTGCAGCACATTTCTAGACAGAATATTGAATCCTTTCATGAAGCTTTCTCTATTACAGGAATATGTATCTGAGTGTTACATGTAAAAGTTAGAAATGAAAAACTTCAAGCCAAGGATGTGTTAAGAGTTTATACAGCCAAGCAGTGACACTGTGACAGTATCATATCACCAGTGGAGCTCCCTTTAATTTTATCATCATATGAATCTGACATAAATTATTTTGGCACCATATTAATCAATAGGAAGAAGCAGGTTTAATTTTGCACTGGAAAAAAACCCTTCAAATTAGGGTTTGGCTTATACCCAACATGAGGTTCTTATTAGTCAGTTTTCTGTAGTCTGTTCAGACTAAGTAGGAGTATATACTCTGCTAAATTGTCCCCAACCACAAATGCTATAAACTCAAATCTGTTTTGAGTAACAAAGTTACTCACAGGCCAATGAACTTTTGCCCCCAGTTCAAAAGATTTGTCTTTTATCTCTATAGAACTATTACATTGAAGCCACCAAAACTAGCCTGCATTTTCTCTAAGGCACGGTGAGAGAAAGGTATCCCTGCAGACCACAGGCACTGGGCATTTTTGTGAAAGACACTGGCATTAACGTAACTCCACTGCTTTTAATATGGTGATAGTTAAATTGAACAAGATTTTCACTGGTTGTATACCTGAGGCCTTCTTGTCCTGCTGTTTTCCACATACACCATACTGACTATGGCTACAGCTACAGTAGCTAATCAATTTGGAGGAGGAGAAAGGCATCGAAGGCAAAAACTATTAGAGGTATGTCTATATGAGATAAAACATTGTTTACTCTTTTTACTGACGTTCCAAAGAGAGGGCAGAACAAACTGCCAGAGCTGGTGCCATTCTGCTCTTACCTTATTGAAAACATGTCATAGCTTTATCACAGTAGCATATGAGCTTTCCTGAAAGCATGTTTCTCATGTTTCTCTATAGTCGCTACTTCACCTTTCTCCTTTTAGGAGAATTCTGCAACACATGCTGGGTTTCTGGCATCCTTGGCCACAAAACCAGGTTTGGTGACATTGTTTATGTTGTCTATCAGCACCTGAAGAAAGTAATGCAGTACTGCAGCATCACACTGCAAGCAAGTGGAATGCAGTAAAAACAGGGACAAACAATGCAGAAACATTTCTAACAGTGTTTGTTGACTTTGTACTTGATCCTGGCGGAAAAAAAAAAGGATGTCAAATTGATTTTAAGGCTAAATCTTAATGGAAAAAGTAAGCCTGTGAGCAGCAAAACTAATGTCTCATAGTTGAATCTCCCTGTCACATGTCCTACCTTCCCATAGCACAATACCCTTTGCTGTACTCCAGCCATGCCTTCAACAGTAAATTAGTGGTCCAGAGAAATTCCCCAGCTTTCACACCAGGTGACACAGCTGGGATCACGTCAGAAGAGCAAACCCCATGAAGCAAGACACCCAAATCCCAGCCGCCTGTTGGCAATAGTCTCTGGCTTGCACTTCCCTGCCCCAGGAGGGCCCGGGATTGTTTTGGCAAGGGCTTCTTACCATGGCCTGTAGCTATGCCAGGGGACATTCCTGCAATCACAGAGCAAGGACCACCACATACCAGCATCCAGGCCCACAGCCTGACACTATTTAGTTTATTAGGATAAGTGTAACCTCTGTACTTTCCGAGTGCAATAATCCCACTTCTGCTCTCCCACGTGTTCGCTACATGTCCTTGGCTGCTAATGCGATGTTCTAATCAGGACCTATTCACTCCTGCTCGGTGAGCCTAAATTAAGATCCTGTGCCATTCTCACAAGACCCTAATAAATTATTTTGCTGTGGGATTAGGTGTGTTTGTGCGACTCATATGGAGCTGATCACTGCATGCATACTTCTACAAGTAACATCTGCTTGCATGTCCAGCCATTTATGCAGCTTTAAAAGTCAAATCTTTGTAACACCTAAAAATAGTAATGCTTCGATGGAGTAATGTTTGCCTGAATGGATGTTATCTGCCTTTTCATTCAGTGAATACCTGTAGAGAATCTATTATTTGAAGAGATATTTGATATGCAAATTCTCTTCCTTTTTCCCTTTTTGGTGCCCTCTCTGAAAAACTCACGAGGTCCTCAGGGCTTTAGGAAAATTCCTCTTAACCCATTTCTGCATCTGTCAGTGGCTTCATGCTTTTAAAAATCAGGTCCTATGTGGCTTAGGATTTTAAAGCCTATTTTAAGAAGTGACATTAGTACTCACATCCCAATGCATTTTGGTGAAATTGAGTGTCCAATTTTCAGGAGGCTTTAGGTTCACATTGATTCAGGGAGATATCTACCAGGGCTTCTGAGAGCATCAGACACTTGGACTTTGCGTGAATTAGACACCTAGAGTATTTTATCAATTTTAGACTACAATAAGGATATTATCTGAACCTCTTGGAGCCTTCAGGCTCCAAAGTGCTTGCATTGCTTTGAAAATGGAACTAAGGCTTCAATGATGCTTAGATAATTTTAGAAATGCTGCCCTTTATCTTCTCATACGCCACACTTTTCTCTAACATAAATTTGTAGTAAAAGAAAAAACCCAACAATTTTTCTTTTCAAATCTCTTTAGTGTTGTTTTTTCCCTTGGGCTCAAAAGCAAAATTTCTATTGAAACCTGTGAGGTATCTACTTTGAAATCAATACCAGAAAAAGTTCATGGAACATAATTGAGTTGTGTGGATTTCTAGAGGATGTGTTGAAAACATCTCTATGGAAAATGTATCAGTGTCGATTCACAGTAATTGCAGTGAAACATTATTGCTTCATTATTAAATTCCGCCAATAGCTTGCACGTAATTCCATGTGATTACTGCACACTAGAGAAGAGTCCTCCAAAGTTTAATCCTGTTTATTTATAATGCTAAGGTGCTTCTCACGTTGTGGATGCTCTGTACGAAGACAAAGGTGTATTCATTGCTGCAGAACATTTTTGGTTGCAACTCAGCGACCTGCCTCCACTGTCTATGAGAAGAATATTTGACTACTGTCATAATCAAGCTTATCTAAAGTAGGAAAAGATGGTAGCTAAAACCTACATACATATGTAACTAGATAGTTGGGGTTCCTGCAATACAATCTGTGACAATTTTTATGTATACAGACCTCTCATCATCTCCATAGACAATGCACATGAAGAGAAGCACAGAAGTCACATAAAGTGCTGCAGGACAAAGAGCACCTGGTACAGAAAGGTCTGGGATGACTTAAACCATGCACATGAGGTGAAAGGAGAAAAAAAAAGAAAAAGGAGAAAAACTGTAAAAAATAAGGCAGATAAAACTGAACTATTGCAGTCTGAATTTGTTAGAAATGGATTACTGCACTGTAGCCACCTTGTTTCACACCACACAGGGAAACAGCAATGGCAGCAATGAGACAGAGCCCTGCTCCCTGCCATGCCGCCTGCCTGCTCAGTGCCAAGGCAACACTCCCACCATCCCTCTTGCACGTCTTCTCATCCCTGCATCCCATCAGTTTTCCCCCTGGTATGGACAGCACGGCACAGGCCTGCCGGCCACGGTCCTTCCTGCACGCTCAGCTACCATTGCCATGCCAGCAGCGCCAAGAACTAATTTACATTTAGTTTGCACTGGCAGAGATACAGACAGCAGTTGAGAATAATGGATATTGCCAGTGTGAGAGTGACATTTTATTTAGCTGACAAGAAAATGCACAGGGGTGGCTGCGAGTTTTATCGGTGGTGAGATCTGAGCTGCCAACTCAATGTTCAAATTTTCTCTTATCCCAGCACAACTGTTGGCTGGCAACAGTTCAGACTTAACAAACAGCATCAGGGTAGTACAGCTGTTCCTGAATGTTAAAACCTTTGCTTTTCCCCTGTATGTTGAATGTATATACACTTATATGTGGTCTCCATTATTTTTTACTTATTAATTTATACATAACATGTTTACCTCATTCACTTACATGAAGAACTTTATGCAACAAAAAGCATACGAACACCTCATGAAAGCAACTATCTTTTGTAGCTCTGAAGACAGAAGTAATACTTATTTAGGCTGCCTTATATGACTAAATGCACAATGTTCATGATCTCTCTGAAGGATTTTTTTTTTAAAAGAAGTGGAGAATTCCTTTGGGTCCAGGTGCCCAGGTATATAGAAAGAGCTAGGTTAGTAGTACCAAAGTAGTACCTTACCACCTACAACTACCTTAAAGGAGGTTGTAGAGAGGTGGGTGATGATCTCTTCAGCTAGGTGACAGGTGATAGGACAAAGGCAAATGGCACAAAGCTGCACCAGGGCAGGTACAGATGTTAGGAAAAAATATTTTACTGAAGGGGATGTCAGGGCATGGAACAGGCTGCCCAGGGAGGGGGCTGAGTCACCATCCCTGGATGTGTTTCAAAAAAGGGTAGATCAGGGACTTAGGGATATGGTTTAGCATAGGAGAGGAACAGTTGGACTTGATGATCTTAAAGGTATTTTCCAACCTTGTGATTCTGTGAAATCCAAACCCTCGTAAATTCCAATTTGTTTTATATTATTTCATTATATGCCNAGACTGGTTTGGGTTGGAACGGACTTCAAAGACCATCTAATTTCCAATCCCCTGCCATGGACAGGGACACCCTCTACTAGACCAGGTTGCCCAAAGCCCCATCCAACCTGGCCTCGAATGCTGCCAGGCAGGGTGCAGCCACAGCTTCCTTGGGCAGCCTATGCCAGGACCTCACCACCCTCACAGGGAAGATATTTTTTTCCTTACATCTAATCTAAACTTACCTTACTTTAATTTCAAGCCATTACCCCTTGTCCTATCACTACACTCCCTGATAAGGAACCCCTCTCCAGTTTTCCTGCAGGCTTCCTGCACTTATGCATGTCCTGCAATCAATGTGTACTTCTGGAAAACTGGTAAACACCACAGCTGTATAAGCAGAGGACATGAAGTCAGGCTTGATTAGGACCTGGAGGCATTTCATTTTGTGACCTGCTTCTCATCACAGGGCAGCTTTCCCAGCGTGGATCCAAACATGAGGTTTTCTATCAGCTACCACAGGAAGCCCCCATGCTGCCATCCCCCCCTGGACACCAGGGCACCAGGGGGAAAGCCACAGACACTGCTGCTTGTCTTCTGCATGAGTCCAGTGTTTAACATAATAGAGATGTGAACATTTCAACATACTGTGTTCTTCCAGTTTACTCCTACTGTCTTTACAGCAAGGGTGACAGGGTTGTGCTAACACTGCACTTTTCAAAGCCTGGTCTTTTAAAACCCTCAGCTGATCACACGTGCCCATTTACACAAAGCTCAGCTCATCCGAAGGCAAATGCCGCTGGCAGCAGTATAGCAGGTACAGATTAAGCTTGTCCGTATCACTCCAAGGTGAATTTAGTCACTTTCACACCAACAGGCTTTTAAGAGGGCCTTAATTCTCCCTGATTCAAGTTTTTAGATATATTCTACACAGGGTTTCTCTTGACTCATTAGCTAGTAACCTCTGAAAAACTCAAGACAGATGCATTCACTTTCACCGGTTCTAACCCATTAACAATGACTAGTATATGACAATCTCCTGCTTTCTATGGCACTGAAAAGGCAAATCATTAGGAGATCCAGTCTGAGAAGAAAGAATGAATTCTACTTAAATAATCTCCTACGGCCTTATTATGTATAACAGCATTTTAATTAAATAATCAGATTATTGCTTTGTTATAATTTCAGAAGATAAAAATGTCAGTGGGGTAATAAAATTCTTCATTCAGATAACAGGTTTACTCATCTGTGATATCATGGATCTTCTCTGGAGTGCTGTGAAAAATAAATGACCAGAAAGTCACTTTCTTATCCTCAAATATTGGTGTGGTTTTAGGCAAGTGATCAGAAACTACAGCTTGTGATTCAGAATCACAGAATCACAGAATTGTAGGGCTTGGAAGGGACCTCAAGAGATCATTGAATCCAACCCTCCATTCAGCATCCTCAGATCCTTCGGAACATGAGAACAGCCTATGCCATCACTATAGAGTCAGCTATTATTTTATCAAATAACAAAACCCCATTAACAACAGTGAACCGCACCACTTAAGTCCCCATTTCAGATCTGCAAGACACATTCTGTGCTGGAGCTTCTAATGCAAAGCTTATCTGAAATAGCACCGGGAGAGTAACCAGCACTGGAAGTCACATATATTTTGCTGAGTTTGACGTGGCTTCCCTGTGAAGATCCACACTAACTTGAATTTTGGATACACTGCTTCTCACACACATGCCAACAGCTTTCTGTTTGGCTTCTGAATGTCTTCATCACTCCACAATGCTTTACCAAAACCAGTTTCCTTTGCTTTCTGCTCTATCTGTACTTCCTCCATTTCTCTTCTAAGCCTTTGGCTGCATTTTGTATATATCTGCTGAAAATTTTCTCTTCTGTTTACCATATACTGTCTGTCTTCTTTACCCAGCCAGTTTCATTCTGCTGCAAATGGTGGTCCAGTATTAATTTGAAAACAAATTAACGGCAAATGACAGAATGCAAAGTCTTCTCATTAGTGCACATGTAATTGGATGCATAAGTTGAGTCAGTGGTAAACCATCTGTTTCAATGCACAGTTTTAAATATGTAGATGTTAGCACATCTACACAGCAGGGGATTTCTAAAAGCAAACTTCAGCTCAGCAGTGCTAAACTCCCCATCTCCTTTTCTGTCATCACTGGAGACAGACAGGTTCCTCAACAGGGTCACACAGTGTGGCCCAGTCAGTGAGACTTCCAGTTCCAAGAAATATAGTGAAAACTGAGGGCAAATAAAAAGGGTTTTGAAAGCCAAGAATAACTTGATAATAGCCTTTAAGATTTCTTACATATGCTTCAAAAAGAAAACTTTCTCCCTCTCTCCAGTCTCAGTGTCTCAGAAAGTCTTCTAAATGGAGACGTCTGGTTCAAAAAAATTCCTTAAATATTGAATGGAAAGCTGATATTCTGTTACAAAATCAAACAGAGAGGCAGCACTCAAATACTATGATTCATAAACTTCAAGTAGACCTAATTATGAAGAAATCATTAAAGAGTATTTCCTTAAAAACTGGAGTAAGTGAGCAACAACCTTCTGCTTCCCATTTCACTGCTCACTGAAAGCCTTTGAAATAGTAGACCTTTCCTAAACAGGGGAGAGATGCAAAGGGAAAATCCTTACCATAATATTTACTCATTAGTAAAACATTTCTGGAAAAAATAAGACTAACTCAATGAAGTCCCCTGTATTAGGATGCTTAACATAATGTACATAGTAAAAAGTAATACAGTGAAATGGAAAATATGGATAATGATGGCACATTTAATTACAGTTTTCAAAGTAATCAACACCTGTAGGAAACAAGTTCACTTGATTTTCCTGCCTACCAAATAGAGGTAAAATTACTCTGTGACAGAGTTCCCAGCAAATTTCTCGGTCAAAGTTCATTCCGTATGTGCATCTCACTTCTTTAAGACAGGAAGAAAAAAGTCATTGTGAAGGCAACTTAAACACAGATAAAACATCAGCACCCAGAGGGATAAATAAAAGCAAAACAGTGAAGTGCACCTGAGGTATGTCGACACTGGGAACTGAATGCATGTTTTTCACAGAACAAATTTTTTGCCAGAGGAACAAGTTCAAAATAAGTTTTTCAGAGCATCTAGGATCTAATTTATTGGGACAACTTCTCAGGCTCAGAAGCATATAAAAGATGGGAAAAACCAAGAATGTGAGAAAAGAGGAATAAAAGAAAGAAAAGAAAGGAAGGAAGAGAGGAAGTTAACTCTCCTCCCAAAAAATTAAATGCTCAAACATTTGTCCAAGAGGATGGAGGGTAACCACTTCCAAATCTCTGCTCTGACTGCTTCTGACTTGAGCAAGTATGGCATTAGGATGACTTTTTATCTTAGTCTTGATATTTTCTCCACTTTGCCTAAGAAACTCAAGGGCAGGAGAGCAGCTGACCCCTCACCTCACTCATCAGCCAGCCAGTGACCAGGGCTCTGATCCACCTTGTAGAACATCTGCGACATATGCAGGCTACATTGTTTTGAAAACAACCACCAATTAACAACACCCTAGATCAGCAAATCACAGGGAGGCCACATGCCTTTTGCTAAAGTGGTTCATCCAGTCACAAATGGGAAGGGACGGGATTCAGTGTAGGAACTGTACAAAACCAGTAGTGGAGGAAGAGTTCACTGAAGAGGTTTGGGTTTTTTTGCTCTTGCTTATTTTAATTTTTGACAAAGGTTACCACAAGTAATTATAATTTATATTTTGAGTACCAGCGCTGCTGCCCCAAGAAGGTGTAGTAAATATCCTTTGGGGAAGGGAATTGAAGCATCTAAAAGAGATGTATGCAACTACAGTGTGAGCTAGGAACTTGCACCATCCATGGGGTTACCAAATTAGCTGATTTTGAGATACTAAAATAAACTTTACACATCTGTGCCGTAAAATAATAAAACCTCCATGTCATAACCTGTATCAATAGGAAAAAAACCAACTATACACATCATTTTTCTTTACTCCCATTTTCATTTTCACCTGTAGTATCTGTTTACTGATAAGACTATTTAACAGTCCAGAGGCAAGAATCATGGGGAAATCTACTGCACTATCCTACATCCCCTTGATGATCTCTGGCTAGTTAAAATTAACTTTGAGGCCTACTGCTTAGCCAGTTTTTAACCTATGCCATACATGGCTACTGATTCTTTGAGAATTTACTCTTTTAACTGACTCACTCTCAATCTCTCCTTTGCAAATGAGATAAAGAGTTTTAATTAACAATTACTGGTTCTGCAGTTGGAAATTTCTCTTTTGGGTTCAGACTGAGTCAGAAGCTACAAGCATGTGACAGGCCAAAGTAGGCATGAGACCATTAATTTGAATGACTTCTGACTAGTTTGTTTAAAAAATATGAAGGATGCAGACTTAACTAAAAAGTCACTATTATTTTTAAAAGTAAGAGATATCTTGAATTATGTTTTGGTTTTCATTTACAAACACTTGTTACAAAATACTACATCCTTACAGAGTAAATCTAACATGGGCATGCCTAGCTTAATTAATAACATTTTAAGAAATACATTTTAAGATAAAGCAAGATTTTATTTGTGTTTAATTAGGAATACTTAATGCTAAGAATCTTATTTATCGTGCTTTGCTTAGGTTATTAGTTTTGGTTTGTATTCTGCCCTTCATAATTGAAAATAGCATAGTCAATTCTTTTTCTTTGTAATCAATTTGTAACCAGTAGAATTTTGAGCTACTCTATTTACCTAATAAACGGTGAAATTTGTAACCATTTTTAAAGATGATATGTAAAATCTCTATTTTAGGTCAAACTTATCTCTGATTTTTTTTCCTCTGTGTCTTCTCCATTTCTTTTAATTAGCTTCCCATTAGAAGGAGTGTGAATGGTAACACATAGGAACCATTTGCATACTCCTTGTAAGTTAAATTAAATTCTTATTCTGATGAGACAGTGAAAGATTATATACTTACATCTCATCTCCCATTAATTTTCTATTTAGTTTAGAGAGTTTTTCATTTGCATTTAACTGCTTGACAAAGATCAGTTGTTAAATTACAATGCATTTTCACCTACTGACTAAAGAGGATCTTAAATCTTGAATGATGTGCAGATGTTTAACAGCATTTCAAAAAACAGAGAGGCAATGTCACATGCAGGCAGTTGTTGCTTCATTATTTTTCCTCTAAGTATTTATCAAATTAATCTTTTCTTCCTAGGTCTTTCCTTCAGGCTGCCCTTCAATACCTGGAGAACACAGCTGTGGTTCATGGGGAAGGAAGATGTATGTCTTAAGGTGAATTATATCCTTGGCCATTCCTCCCACTGTCTATGGGACAAACCAGGTGTCTAGGTGTCCATGGGTTCTCCTCAGCTCTTCTAGTAGTTGGGACCTATCCACTTCATTAACTTCAGTCCACAAAAACATGTGAGGTTTGGGGCAGTTTACATGCAGACCTTTAACCTCTCTTCCTAAATCTTAACTTAAATAGCAGCGTTGCAGTTTTAGTGGTGTTATAGGTCCTCCATGGTGGAAGACAAAATCTATTCCCATGTACCAAATGAGAATACCTCATTTCCACGTCTGTGCCTATAGGAATTTAAACAATCCCACCAGCCTTTTGAAAACCAACCTTCAGCCTTCCAGTGGTTGGCCAAAGCCTCCCAGATGTGCTGGTTCAATGAAAATAGGAGCCGCCTTTCAGCTTCTCTGAGTGGCATTGCCTCTCACTACTTCAGCCTGAGAGTCAGAAAGACATAGGGAGAGGTGGCTCACCTCAGCACTCCACTTCTCTGCCTTCTAGCCTCAAAGCAACTTCCCAAGCCATTATCAGTCACATGGGAGCAGCTCTTGGATCACTACCATACTTTTACGGGGCCTGGCATCACAGAAAGCGGGGGGAGGGAGGGTGTGAGACGGGGAAGGGAGTTATGGGTTAAGAAGCTTGCAGACAGTATTCTTATCAGTAATTTATTTTAAATAAAAAGTGCTTAGCTACTTTATGCAACAGAGATGTGCAAAGGAGCAACCAAAATAATACTGCACTGTTACAAGAAAAGGAAAAAAACCTGACAGATCTCTCTGAATGCTTTATCCTATGACCCAGGTAACTCTATTGCCTTAGCAGATAGATTCAAAACACAAAACAGATAAGGCCACTTCCCAGGAGTTTTGTGAGACAGTAACTTAACTCACATGTTCTTTCCTGTGGTGTCAGTACCTCTCCTGTTACCATTTCCACTGGATGCTACAACCCTGCAGAGAGGTGTTCTACCTGTTCCAAATAGCCTACCTTGATTTATTGCTGTAATAATCGGTCCTCGGCTTGGCAGCTTTTCAGTGGGAATTGTGGCTGCCCTGGTTTCTCAGAATCAAGCCAGACCTGCTCTCAATCAGGCAGGGGCTATCAGTGACTGCTTTGGTAAGAGTGGGCATTTTGCCTTTCTGCAGTCATTTACCAAACCTGAAAAAAGACCATGCGTACTTAACACAGACCTTGTCACAATCAATCCATTGATACTGCCAAGACACAATAAAGAAGTCTGGTTACACTGCCTTTGAACATACTTCCCACCCCCCCACATTCACTGTAAACACTGAGCTTTGCTCTCTGTTACCAGTAGTTTTTATATTAAAAAGTCTTCTTCATTGCAAACAGAGATACTGACTGCAAACCTTCAGAACCTCACTATAAAATAAGGAACACCTGGTGGGATGTCAACCTGCGCTCTAAGCTTTGTATCCTGAGAACAGGCACCTGAAAGTTGCATTTTCTTCAGATTACCCTTTTCATGTCTTTCGCTGGTGGTCACATTCCCTGAGCAAAGAGCAACATCATTGCATGGCTACACCATGTTAACAAGCCCTGATGTTACATCAAGGTGGTGTTGTTGCGGTGGTAATGTGGTCCCATACAGCCAGGTAGAGAAGGACCAGCAATAAAACCAAAACCATCAGAGTTCCTTCCTGCTCGTTTGTCTTTCTGCTTCTTTTGATGATGTGGAGACCTGCACCACACCACTAATGCCAGTTAGCTTGATACTTGACCATGAGGTGCCAAAGATGTGCATCATTTTTACGTTAATTCATGAATCATTTCTGCTGTGTATTAAAAGATCACATAGAGTCTGCAGGTAAAGTGGCAACACAGAAATCTTGAAAAATTAGAGATCACCTGATACCAACTGAGAAACAAAAAACATGTCCTTCCCTCTGCTTCACTAAATTCTTAATTTTATTCTGGTTATGTTTCTGATGTTTTTTGCAACTGCTTTACTTTTATTTAATGCTAAGCAAGTGTATAAAGCACCACAAAGCAGCCAGTCCAACTAACCAATATTGTCAGAGTAAAAAGTAAAAAACCCAACAGCGTTTTCCCAAAGGAAATCCACATATTTCCATGAATATTCCAGCTTTAAAAAAAAAAAAGACATTTTTCACATATTACAATTTTGATTTCCAAACAATGACATTAAATCAGAAATAAAACCAGGATCTAGAGAAATCGCACAAGAATAATCTTGCCACCAATACTGCAGTGACACATTTTAAATTCCAGGGGTTCTAACCAAAAAACTTTTTGCTCATTTTAGAATCACGTAAGAGATGCTTTTTCAATTGGTTTTCATCCCAAGGGAAAATCTGTGTAAGAAATACTGGAAGCATTTATTGCATATATAAATCCTTACCTCCAGATACAGTTACTTATTTATACAGTGTCCATGGAATGTGAATATTTGATTTTATATTCTCATTTTGATTTTTCTTGTTTCCTTTAAAAAAAAAAGAAATCCCTACACCTCACAGCCAAGTGACCAACCTCACCTCAGTGTTTTCCCATTGCTTCTCCTGCTTCTCCAAACTGCACTGAATCTAAAGAAATACGTTACCTGTTTTTATCTTTAAATTACTGCTTAGGTGTTTTTAGTACAAAACCTACCTTGAATCTTTCCAGATCAGTCAGTGCTTGGTAAAAACAGTTCTTTTGGTTAAAAAGATACAGAGTGGAACAACCCGACCTCCTTTATGGCCACACACAGCCACAGCATCTGCTACTTATTTTACAAGTTGCTAATGACAGAGAACAGTTTTCAGCTACTACTGAAAGTATATAAAACACAACCACACTGGGAAATCCTGAGACAGAAGATACTAAAGCCTTTTTTTTCAAACATATTCTGCTGCACTTCCAGTGAATATATAAAAACAAGTCTTTCATCTTCTTTCTTTTTCTATCCACTGTTCCTATTATATTAGTTATGAGTGCACTTTTATTTTCCTGTAGATTTCTAGTATCCTGACATTTCTTGCTTCTCCTTGCACTTCATAAAGTTACTTAGAAAGCTAATTCAGACAAACCAATTTGCTCCCTATACAAAGTAAACACAGCTGCCACTGTTCCTTACTTTTAAAGAATGATGCCTGTAAGGTACTACCTTTACAATATACAAATTGTTAATCCTCTTCCTGAGAACATTGAAGTTTACTGCTAAAACAGAAGATAAATTTCAGGCTGAAGTAGACATTAAGGTTCTGCAGGCTAAAAAAATCCACGTTATAAAACCTAAAAATCCTTGCATCCAACAGTTTCCCCCCACATTTGCCCAGGAATATAAAGAGAGCATAGCCAGCTGCTGTGGAAGAAGGAAAAGTGCTAAAATTCGGAAGCCCTGCTATACTTAATTGCATTCTCTGCATTTCAAAACCCTTATTTAGAGGGGAAAACATAAATAAAGCTAGCATAAAAACAATGGTGATACCCTCTTCACAGGGTTTGGTCACGAAAACAAACCTTGGACTAGACCTGCTGGTTTGGTTCCAATTTTGCTGGTCAAAATGTGATGCTGGATATAAGCAGTCATCTAGTAACACACTGAGATACGGATGTGTTCTGCTGTTTTGGTTGGCTGGTTTTTTGGAAAAAAAAAAAAAAACAACAACAAAACACACATTTTAATTGAAATCTCATTCTCTGGTAAAGGAGAAAGATCACTGGGGCTTCTGTAGAAGTGTCTGTCATTGTCTAGTGCTACCACATAGATGATTTCAAAAGCTAAGCCAGTTGAAGATGTTCAGAGCCATACAATGTGCAAAGCCCTTTTGAGAAGGGTTGTTAGAAATGAAAACAAGCAGATGCAATTGATGGTCCTATAGTTCTTTACATAAAACACTCTCATTTGCCAATAGTTAGCAAAAATTAACAACCTTACCCTTAAAAAAGAAGAATGAATTGTATATGTCAAGGCACAGTCAATGTTTGCTGTATCTGCTACTAAACTGCATTTATTCAAAGTAAAGCAATTTTGATGGTAGGAGCAATAATTAACTTATCCTTTCCTTTTTTATTTCATCGGTGGCTCTCTTTATAAACTTTAAAGTTGTTTTTGGTAAATAGAAGAGCTATTGAATGATTAAATTAGTCACTAAAATTGGATCCAAGCAGAATTCATCAGAATCTGTACCTGTTATCTACAACCTATTCTTTAGAGGTATGGAAATCCAGTGAATTTGTCTTTGTTGTAGAGGCTAAGAGTGGATTTCTCAGGAAACTAATAACTTCATAGCCAACATTTGGCAGCTGAAGAACTGTGAAAAATTCAAGATCCTGGCAGAAGGCCAACAGAATAGGCTGCTGTAGACAGAAAAGTAACTTCCAGGGTTTACTAAAAGTCTCAAGGTATGCCAGTTTATGCAGTAGTTAACCATTCATAATATTCCTGCCACTAAGCAAGAAGATACTGGCAGAGAACTTTTTCAAAGTGCTATTTATATATACATATATGTATATACAGATTTTATCATAATCTATAGCAAGAGTGCCACTGGTTTGGCACATTTCACTTGTAATCTGCAGAGACTTTATCTTAGACCATTATACATGATATGGAAAATAAACTAAATTCCTGAATGTAACAGATGGTAAAGAGTAGAAAACACACTAAGAGGCAACAGAATAACAAAGAAGAATGAAAGCCTAAAGAAACATTAGACAAACTAGGAGACAGACAGAAAGAAGAGTTGATTTGCACTGGTGGCACTCAGAACACTAGGAGTTGGAAGGGTCCTCGAAAGATCATCTAGTCCAACTTACCCTGCCAGTGAAGGATCACCTAGACTAAATCACACAGGAACACATCCAGGCAGGTTTTGAATGTCTCCAGAGAAGGAGACTCCACAACCTCTCTGGGCAGCCTGTGCCAGTGCTCCGTCACCCTCCCAGTGAAACAGTTCCTCCTTATATTCACATGGAACTTCCTAAGCTCCAGCTTGCATCCATTGCCCTTTGTTCGATTGCTGGACCACTGAGAAGAACCTGGCTCCATACTCCTGACTGCCACCCTTTACGATTTATTAACATTAATATGGTCACCCCTCAGTCTCCTCCAAGCTGAAGAGGCCCACACAGTTTCAAAGAAAAATAGACATCACATGTGGCTGTTCCCCAGCAATGACCAAAAGATAATTTGCTGTAACAGTCATCAACAAACTGAAACCTTCTCAGGCACAAAAGAAAGCAAAAGCTCTGAGAAGGGAGATGATCATGGTGCTTCTAAATACTAGTAACACATTTACCAGCATTTACAACTAAGGGGCTAAAGTTGTCAATTTTCCACTTCTCCTGCAAGTATGTTTCATGAGGTGTCCATGTCCCTAGTTATGTGTTGAGCCACAGTCAGACAGTAATAGAGTGTCGCATTGAAAACCAGACCTCTGTCTGTGTGAGGCAATCCTGGTGAACCACCTTAGTAGATACAAAAATGCTCCCTGTGAATGGATGTACAAATGCCTGGACCAAAAGCTGGACCTCAACTGTATGTCCCTGATGTCTCACGCTCTCCTACAACCCAACCAGAAGGACCCACAGCCGCACACCAGCCTCCTCCTCCTCCACTTCTTACCCCTGACCAACGCCACATGTTTAGCCGAAGCCTGAACTGTATGGGGTTCCTGCTTACATATCTACAAGATATCCAGTTGACCTAGGCAGAAACATCCCACAGACCACAAAAACATTCCAACATTTAATTATATGGAAGATCAGGAAATAAAGTTTGGCCTCTGCCCTGGCTGATTTAGTTCACTTCTGAGGATGGAGATTGATAAGGGTATTTGGGATCCTCTAAGGCTCTCCTAGTCTTTCCCAGCAGCCAGGAAAACTGACTTTAAGAGAACTGTTCACAGCCAAATCAGTTCAAAAAGCAGTGGAGATGAGCCAATGACCTCTGAAATCAACAGAAAATAGAAACGAGATTTCTGAAGATTGAAAAGAAAAAAAGACAAGGAGAGCAGAAATTAAAAGTACCCATGAAAAGAACGTTTCAGAACTTAAACAAGTAACATTTCACAGTCACGCTTAAGTCTCGGTGTGCAGAAATGTACCTGTCACAGGGAAATCCCCTAGCCACTCTGCTTCTATTTCCTGACTACAAACTGAGAGCGAATAGTCCTATCTACATCTTTCTCTCTGATAATTTGAACACCAGCTTCTCTCTTCAGAGAAACTCTTTACTATCAACTTACGTGTTTCTTGTCAAGAAATACATATTATTTCTATGCCCTCTGAGAAAGAATAAACAGCATGTTCAAAGTCCCATGTCAGATTCCCTCTCTGGGATGCATGCTTCTAATCCCATAGACAGCTCCTGAATATGTGTAGATAAAAGATGTCATGATCTGACCATTTGAGATTCACCCGTCTTCCAAAATCTTGTGAAGTAATGTTCTCTGGGTTTACACAGACTTTTACACTCGGCTACCATCTGTAAAACTTGGAGTAGTGAAAACCAGACTGGACTAGTAAAAGGAGGTTCATCCAGTGCCTTCTGTAATACCACACAAAGTGTCTGGTGTTCAAGAAGTGGAAGAATGATGAAGCCATTTTATAAAGAAAAAGGGCTGATTGCCACACACCTCTCTATGTCAGTCAATAATTTCTATGAATTTCTATGTAACATAAAAATAGCAGGTAAGCTGCAAGAGTGCACAGAAGTTTTCTTCCTAAGTCACTTGAACTGAATTTTCAAATCAGAGGGTTTTTTGACACAAAAAGGAACAACTATTCCAACAACTTCAGATTTCCTTCTTCTTCCATTTCTTCCTCTCGTGCCTTGTCAGTGTGCATAATGAAGGGTAAACACCCAGCTGGTTACACATTCAATATCAATCTGGCTTTCTCCTGGCAATGGAACACGCTTCATTCTGTGTAATATAATGGCACAAAGTAAGGGAGAAAGAGTAAGAAATCCCAGCATAAGGAAGATTTTCTTTCACTCAGTCGATGACACCTGTAAGGTTTCTTTTTCTATTATGTAATGATAAACATCCTCAGCTTCAGCTGAAAATGTACAGAATGGGTTTCCTTACATTTTAAGTACTCCTCGTCCAAGGCCAAGAAAATGTAAGAAAATGATATTAACTGCTAGTAACAAATGTTGGCTCAGTCAAGCTCTGTTTACAATAACATTACCTCTAGCAGCCAATATTACAGAGCAAACAAACAATCAACTGTCATGTCAGATTCTTACAGAAATAAATACACAAAATGGAGTTCTGCATTATAATCTGTTTAACCAGTGAAGAAAAAACACTGCAATGGTTTGTTATAAAGCTTCAGGTAGACCCCTAGCAAGCATTTACCGCCTGCATTGGAGAAGGGAGAGGCTTTTACTGCGGGATGCACTATTTCTCCCAGACATTCAAAGCTCATTAGCTGTCACAGCGCCGGCAAACAGCAGCTGTGACATGAGCCACTAAAAATACCCTCTTATTGGCATCTGTTCTGTGGTATTTTGTGTTCACTGGAACCTTCAGTGGGTGTGTGAAATTTTCCAGCTGCTTATAATATATAGATGGCTACAGACCTTGTCTGACAGAGGAGGGAAGTTTTAGAAGAGGTGCAAGAGTATCACCATGTGCTAGAGCACTGTACACTGCTTTACACTACACTGAGGTTTGCTTGCAAATAACCACATTTTTGGTAAATTATGGTGAAAGTCTATCCAAAAGCTGGCTGATTCTACAACTTCAAAAAGTTTTTCAGGCTTATATTGTGTTTTCACCCCACAAGGTCTGCATGATTTCTTCCCAGTATGCAGCAGATTGGAGGTAACTTACTATTTTTGCTTGTGAGTAAAATTTCTCCTTTTTCCAAAATGCCATAGGCATTAACTTCACCTATATTTTTGACTCCCAATAAAGCAAATCAATAGCTGAGGAAGAGGAACCGGACTTTAAACTTTTAAGTTTATATTCTAAGTTTAACCAACAGACTTGCCAATCAAAATTGGCAAGGCAAGGAGGCAGAAGCCACTGAGCAGGACGCTAGCCAAGATGGTCTACCATATGGTAGCACAGCATGCAGTGGTGGGGATAAAAACTGTCCCTTGCTCCTGCTTACGTTTGCCATCACCCATCTCTGCAGCACATTCACTGCTCCAACAGCAGGCAACACAAACTGCAAGGCTTATTCAGTGGTGAGGTGCTTATAGTGCATTTTGTAGCTACTTTGCAATTACGAAAGTTTTCTGTCTTCAGCTTTCTCCTGTGGTACAGGTTTAAAATAACAACATGTCAAAGAGGAGTTGTTCAATGTTTATTTATGATTTCAGATAGAAAAAACCCAACCCAAACCCACAATGAAAGGAATCACACAACTAACTTGCAATAACAATTTAATGAAGTGCTGTGAGTCTTGTCAACTATCCGATCTGATGTTTGCAATAGATGTAACAACTGTCTGTGGCAGGTGGTTGGCCAAAACCAATAAGGAAGCACCAGGAATAGAGAACTACTTGCACTCAATTAAGGAAGTGTTATATTACCAGACATTAGTTCTACTAAACAGTAATCAAGTTGAAGAAGTCTAAACGGTCTCAGATGGTAGAAAGGGAAAGAGTACCATCACAGTCTCTCAAGCTCTATTCAGTGAAAGAAGCCTTCCTGACTTAGGGAAAATCCACCCACATTATAACCTCTTTCCAACTATTTAATGTGCATTCTGAAATGACTTTACAATAAAGCTGAGATAAGCAGAAAGCTTCCTGCTTAAAAATTATTGCTGAAGATATTGGTTCACTGTGTCTCCACCGGGAAACTGAATAAGACTTTACTTCCGTCAGCAGATCTTCTAGTGAGAAGAGCATTAATCATATCACTTTGTGGAATACTTTGGCATCACTAAACAATCTTTTTTTTTTTTCTTTTCCTAAGTTGTAAGACAAGACACCATTTACTGTGAGATGAATAATGAGGAATGGAAGAGGGCAAGTTCCTTCACTGCGATGTTGATCCTACCTTGGTGGCACTCAGTATACTTTCATGATTAATTTCCAGCTACAGGGGTTTGTAAATTCACATAATCAGAGATAGGGGTTGGTTAAAAAGCAACAAATGTAGCTATTTATATGAGGATCATTTGTCTCTTAGAGGTTGTTCGTATTGCTCATAAGGGTTTTTCATTTCAAGGAGATAATGAGTAAGCAAATAAACTGTAATATGCTGAAGATAATGAACTTATTTGTTTCTCAAAGATCTACACTGACAATTTCAGTGTATGGCTAAGCACACTTAAATTCGTTCCTCCCAAGAAAACATTGCTTACTGCAAAGTAATAGTGTATTTATAAGCCTCTTAAAGTAATTAAGACTAAATTTACTGAGGAAGCAAAAGGATGCATTGAACCAATAAAATCAACTGTTCCTGTGATCTGCAAAAGCACATCAGTGACTCTTGGGAACTTGGATAGTGTAAAATTTATGAAGAGTTAACAGCTCTGGCAGCTACAGGACCTTTCAGTGGCAATTATGCAACATTCAGAACTTAACCATCCTGACTCCATTGCAGACCCTTCCGCAAAGGGAGTTGCATCAGAAAAAATGGTATCTGGTTTTCCTCTTTTGAAATATGCAGCATTAGATGTTGACAAATGAAATTTGATTCCAACACAGTGCAATCAAACAGAGCAGACACAGCAAGCAAATCAAGTGGGAGAAATGTGGTACCAGAGCTTTTATCCCCAGCTCACTTCTGGGCCCCAGACCTATGAAGAATATTGCCTGTGAACTCTGAGGAGTGCAGTGTGGCATTTGTTCCTGCCTCACTGTTCCTGCCTGCTGTTCCCTTGGGGACAGCACTGCAAAGTTACAAGCATGCTGCAGGTTGCCAGTGCAACCCGAGCCCCTCCACATTGCTGCTTCTGGGAGGCAATCCTGCTGCCCAGAGGAGAGGGTCAGGCTCTGCCACCAGGCAGTGGCACTTTGGATATCCGCTGTGGGACAGCTGTACAACACTTGATCCTGCCAGCGCCTGCTCCCATGGCAAAAAGGAGTGAGGGTTTGTGGACTGGGATAAAGATGCTGAGCGTGCCTGAGCAGTCATCTCTGTGAGAGTTTCTGACACTGGGGCTGGCTCTCTGCACGAAGTCATACTTGTAGACAGGAACATGGACGGAAGTTGATCTGACCGTGGCGATGGGTTAGGCCACTGGGACACTGTTAGTGGGACCTAAGAGTACTGGGCTGGCAATGCATCAACTCAGTGCCAGGCTGCACCTAGCAATATGACTTAAAGATACAGTGGGACTCCTAACTGATATCTACTGTAACATTTAGAGAGTTAAATAATAACAAATACTTTTTTAAAAAAACACTTGTTTTACAAAAGAATCCTTAAAAAAAATGATCTACGAGGTTTCTAAATGAAAAGGTAGAAGACGAAGAACAGAGAAAGCAGTGGTGGAAATAAGTTGGGAATTTGGAAGTGAGGGTACTGAGGAGAGGGAGAGTTAATGAAGCACAGAGGAAGGATAACAAAATGGCATGGGACAACAGCAATGAGAGATAAGAATAAAGGTGAAGAAGTGACAGGTGAGAATTTAGTTATCAGTGAATCTGGCACGGGGAATATTACAGTCCCTGGAACAGGAGAATTGATAGGAAATTCACACTCTACATAATACTGTATTGGCATGATGAGAAAATTACCTGTGGAAGTACCAGCTTTTAATTCACATTTCTTTTTTTCTTTCTTTCTTTCTTTCTTTCTTTCTTTTCTTTCTTTCTTTCTTTATCTATCTGTCTATCTATCTTGTGGCCCTATCACAACTGAATGTAACAATTATTTATTCAGTGAGGGATGATGTGAACAGATTACTGCAAACTAATGCAACATGGAAATTAGAGTATCATAAGTATCTCAGTATATACAAAGGCTAAAGAAGATACAAAGCTGTACAGGAGGTTCTACAAAGGCTAAAGAAGATACAAAGCTGTACATGAGGTTCTAAAATATATTTAAGACATATATATATATAAAATATGAAATGAGTAATCTGATTTTGTAGCATTAATGTGGAATGATGACCTAATAGATGTCCAGTTGATAAGATTTCCACCTTTAAATATACACTAGGAATCTATTGCATAGCATATACAAAACTGTAAGGCATAGTATCATTGCAACTACTTCAGTATCCACTTAAAGAGAACTCAACCCTTGAAGTCAAGATAAAAAAACACCAAACTAAAACTAAACCAACATAAAATCAGAAATAAGACTAACTGTTGGTAACACATATGAGCAGCACAAACAGAATTTGTTACTTTTAATAAGTTTTTTCAATAGATCCTACCTTTGGACCAATTTTGTAATTGAAATTATGTTCTTAAATGTTTCAGCTCTCTGCTTTGAACATGCAAAATGAAATGAGCTCCACACATGTGACTGCAAGTCTAAAGAGGGAACATTTAATTCCCCATCTCCCACTTTAAAACACTGTCTGGATACCAATACAACATATAGAATGGGAGAACGCCTTGTACTGCAATGCTCCCCTCTGTCCATCAGATGTCATAACCATGAAGGTTAGCTACACTTGATACAATTTGATCTTTTCATGCAGAGTATTCATACCATGGTATATTTTGTTATTAAAAAAATTTTTTAAAAATTAAAAGTTAAATTAAAATAACCTGCTCTTTACTTTATAACATGGGAGGAAATACATCCTCCTACCCAGAGCTGGGCATCTCAGACTGTCAGAAAAATAGAGCTCTGCCTTTAAAGAAAACAAGGCATGCACTTATGAATCACTCTTCCAGTGAACAGAGTCAGTGGGAATTTGATAGCATTTTGCCAGAAGAATGTTTTGCCTGTGGGCTGGAAGGGCTATAGGCAGCACAGTGTCACTTCAATGAACTCCAGCTTACCAGGGCATGTGTGAATGATTTCTTTATGCAAGGCTCTCACAGCCAACATGCATCTGAAGGAAACACTGTTTTGAGAAATCCTAGTCTCGGTCTCCTCCTCACTCCCTCGGTCTATAAAAATAAAAGTCAGCTTAAAAATGTACTAGAGAAATAAAACTGCATCCAAATAAAATTTATTCACTCCCAGGCAACTATGTTTCCATTTCTAGCTTGCTGGCAGAAGATGAATTTGTGACTTATGGGCAGAATTTTACAAATGGGAATGCAGCAAAAGAGGTACTTTTATACAGTATGGATTTCTCTGCTTGGCAATGAGATCTTTCAGACTGCAGTGTGTTGCATATCTGAACCTCATTAATGTTTACTTCACAGTTAAGGATTATTATATTTCTAAAATTCTGTTGTTTCCAAACCCGCGCATTGAAAGAAAATGAGTGTACAGCCCTGATACTCTGCTCAAAGAAACACATTCATTCTGCCTGCTCTGGGCGTTAGTCAAGAATATTTGATAGGCATTTAAAACTAGTGTTTAAATTCCCTGGTAGAGGTGTGAAAGCTTCTTCATTATCAAATCTGAATTATATCAGCATGAATATTCCCTTCCTCCCAAAATTACTGATATCTGAGCTGCTTAAACAAAGCTAATAAGGCCTAAAAAGGTGCAAAAAAAAAAGCATGCATACGCGTGGAAATTTAACAATAAATAATCATTAAACACCACTTATGAAAACACAGGAGACAAACAATAGCAATTTAACATCTCTCTCAATATGGAATGAAAAAAACTTTTCATCTCCAGGTGTACGGCATTCAGAATAATCTCCTTACATAAGCTTTTAGCAAGCAAGGATAAAGTGCTGCTGTTTATTCTGAAGCCTACCACAACACAGAGCATAAAAATAAAAAAACCCACAAGATATATTTTTTCTTTTTTAAATTGGATTTTACTGAAGTGAAGGAGGCACGGAGGTTGCTTTAAAGATGAGACATATTTAAGCTGAATTTGCATAAAAATCTCTCAACTAATGGTGATAGAATGTTCCCAGAGTTCTACTAGAGTATCATCCAGATCATATTTTTAAATGGTAATATAAATTAATTCTTTTCCACTAAATTGGTCTAAGTAGTTCTGCTCAATGGCATACGCAGCATAACACTACAGAACATTGAAATAATTTTTTTATCGCTATTACTGATTAGCACAGAATTGTCAATTCACTGCAGTGGAGTCTGCTGATCAAATCACAGGGAAATAAAGGCCTTATCTGCATGATCAAATACATATTTTGGTCCAATCATGCTGTAACATATGCAAATCTGCTACGGGTTTTAAGGATCTCCATGCTTCTAAAGAATGCATATTTGGGCCTAATAGGATGACCGACCGCTGGCATGATCAGAGGGTGCAGAGATAACTTGGCAGGAAAGCCAATGGGTTTTCCCACATACAGAAGTCAGTTAATAAACCTTTTTTTCTTTTTTTCTTTTCTTTTTTTATGATCTTGAGGAACAGCTTGCCAGAGCTGATGATATACAACTGATGCACGCTTTTGTATTTCCACCTCACACTTGCTTGAGGAAAATTGTCCTGAGATGCCACAGGGATTTTAAAACTACTCTTGTGCTTTGTATTTTCTTTTCTAAAGTCACTATACCACAGTGTGAGCAATATAGCAACAGAGTCTTGCCATTTTTTTTCAGTCTTGGTTGATAAATCCATGGAAGGAATTCCTCTACATCCACTAGTGTAACTGTATTGACAATACATCCTACAAAATGTCATTTTCTGAAGGAACCAAAAAGACACCTCCCCGTATTTACTTAAAATAATGTATTTCTATTTCCTTCAAATAATGCTTTAGATTCATTGACATAAAGCAGATACTAATATCTACTAATAATTTGCTTTGTTTAGTGGCTGTTGCACAAATTCATATTTAAACTCCTATATAATTTATTAATAAATTTATTAATAAAAGTACATAATTCTTAATACTATCTAGATTAATTTTCTACCTCTTAATTGTCTTCTTGACATCATGACCGACTTTTTCTAGCTCTTTCTTTTCTGATAAGTTTCAAAAGAAAAAAGAGAATCTGAAAAAGGTAAAAATCCAGAAATAAACCAGCTAACTTGGCACAAACGCTGACTCAAGGGACCTCTCAAAGTTCTCCAGACTACTAAGTTATGAGTAATTTCTTATTATCATGAGAGGGTTAATGATCTTCTCCTAGAGCCCCAAAAAGAAAAATACACAAGAAAACCACAGGAAATATATGCAACACTATTTCCATCTGCAGCCCTCCTACCTTTCACTGTTCTGATTGCATCAAACATGCACATCCTAAGCAGAAACCTTGGGTAATGCAGAGCACACTGCGGGGCTTCTGGAAGAAAGGAGGTGGGACTGGGAATCTGGAAACTTTGCTCTAACCTCAACTAGTATGATGCTGTGATGAGTTAAAAGGTTGACCTTCTCAAATATAATGTTATATATATCAAATTACCTACTTCCTGGGGCTGCAGTGAGGATTAATTGTCAGACAATACTTTAAAAATGCTGCAAAGGCATCATGTATTAACAGATGAGGAGAATCTCTTGGAAAATCAAAAGAATAGGACTTACATCCTCAGGACTCCTGATGTTGCCAATGAAGATTATTGTTTCATGTTGGGCAAGAGACATACAGAATAAAAAAGATCACTTCTTGAGTAAAGACAGGAAGATGGGTCCCTCCAAAGGCACCGAGATTAGGGAACAGTGCGTCTGGGGGGGGCAGCATCTGCATGCATGTGCAAATTCTCACAGGGATTGCAACCAGGGACTGAAGAGCTCCTTTTGTTTAAACAAAACGTGCTTCAGCCCATCTGGAATGGGAAAACTCCAGTTGTGAGTCAAGAGATGAAACCTCCTGGAACACTGTAGGAGGGGGCCATTCTGGGTCTATTTTACACAGAAAGGACTTGTTAAATGTGCAATATGCCCCTGTTTGCCTGATACCTTGATCTGAATCCACAGTGACAGAAGCTGCCTTGAAGCTCAGCAACTCTACATGAACTTGCCATTCTGCGCTAAGAATTAATTGGCTTCTTGAGCAGGTTTCATAGCTCATGTAGATGCCTACACTGACCAGCATCCATATCAAGTAGTTTAACCTACCCTGCCTCTGTATTTTCTACACTGGTGTCATTTTTGTAGACATCAGTTTGCTACTCATATTTATAGTTAAACTATAACTCACTAAACTGTAACTCAAAAAAATGCTGACATGTTTTCAATTACAGTATCAAAAGAGCAAAGTATTAGTGATGACCAGATAGACAACTATTTATAGCAATTCTATAATTGTAAGTGCTATATAATAGGTTTAAAATGCTTCTGAAAATTAAGAACTTCCTTAAAATACAAAGATCTGTAGTATAATTCATCAAACTGTGAGTATGCATTGTTAAAGAACTTCTACCCCATTTAGGTGTATACAATAGGAAATTTTAAGGACAGATTAAAAAACCCCATGTATCTGCTATATATTTAATCACCTGGAATAAAAACACTAAGGAAAAATCGTAGTTCAGTCTAAGAACACACCACAATAAATACTGAGAAAACAATCAAAGCACTGGACTTTTTTTTTTTTTAAATCTTATGTAACAAAGAGTGTCACTATTCTGCTGTCATAAATGCTGTTCTGTCATTAGTATCAAGTCATCATATGCAGTTTAATTTACTTTTGATTAGCTATGCATTGTATGAGTCAGCTGCAGATCTTAAAAATCTATTATAAAAAAACATAGTCAAGAGAACAATAGTTAATACAAAGCAGTTGACTGCCGCTGCTGATTGAGTTTGATTAGCATGGGTGGCAGCCATACATGCACAGGAAGAAAATAAATCCGTGCAAAAGAACTCAGGGCTCGGTATGACGAGGTGCTGGTGTAGGAGTCCTGGCAATGCTTTTCCCCCAACACATTTCCAAACAAGAGACAAAACAAAGCCAAACAAATCCATAATAACAACATTTCATATATACTTTTGAAAAACTGTTGCTTTAGTTTCCCTGGTTTGCTTGACTGCAGTAGAATGACTGCCACAAACAAAAAGTGTTTCATAGAGATGCTTAACAAGCTTAACTTGACTGGCTTTCTCGTTCAGCTAAGATCCTCAACACACTTGCAATGATCTTGTCTCTTCAGGAGAGTAAATTGTGTAGCTGGAAACTTAAGAGGTGTCAGTGAGGAACAGCCATGGCTCACCACAAAGGTCAGTGCTTGAAATAGGCAGTGCTTTGGTTTCCCAAGGACAGCTCTCTCCACCGGGACTCAAACACATCTAAAGACCATTAGACACCCAAGTGGGACAGTAAGGACCAACTTCTCTGCTTGGAACTGCCAGCTCCTACAACTAACAGTCTGTATTCAGACTGGTTATTCGTCTCTATTTCGAAAGCTATTTATTTCAAATTCCTTTCTCCCCAGTAAATGTAGACTGCCAGAACAGCCTACCTTTGTTCTACACTTTATAAAAAATTACATAATTAAATCATGTTCACATAGAGACAATGCATAGTTTACTTGCATGCCACTCTCTGAAATAGGGGTATACGAACACAGAAGATGGAAGTACCTTACACCTAATCACATCAGCAATAATCTGTTCAAGAGAGCCACAGGAGATTGGCAGCAAATGAGGCCATCGTGCTGCCCGAGCACTGTAGGGATAAACAACAGCATGATTCCGCTAGCACTCTTCTGGTTTCACAAGATGACCTCTGTGATCTAGAGCCTACGTTGTACTTGAAACACCACAAACCTTTGTGTGCATTATTTTCCTAATTGTGAAATTAACTTTTGTTCTAGACATATAAAAATGACAGAAAACATGAACAGTAGAAAATTACAACCACTTGCAGTTAGGCCAAATGCACAGCAACTAAGGGCTGAATTGAGGTGCCTAAATATTGGCACTCACTGCCATTGGAAACAAACTATGGTATCTGAGGCATCTGTGCTGGGCTGGCAGATAAGAATCGGCAGGAGACCTGCATCTTCCAGGAGCCACAGCTGGTGGCTTGGAGAAGACCCAAGAGCATCTCAAACAGCACCAGATGCCTGTGGCTAAGCACTGAAATGAACCTTAAAAAGATACCATAGAAAAGTTTTTATGGGGCACTCTGTTTAGAGAGGCATGCCTCCATGGGATAGTATTTCCACATTTGGTTTAACTGCTGGTATATAAGTCCATAGAATGAGACTGGCCACTAATCCTACATGGTGTCTTTGCAGGTATTTACTAACTAGGAATAGTTGCATGACGATTTCACAATAAATTGTGAATTGTTCAAGCAGAACTTGTAAAGAAAGATTTCACTTTGCCAGCTTTTCATATAACTGCCAAAATTTTAAAGTACCATGTCCCTATCACTGTGCTGCTCCCTGCCTGACCCAAAAAAAGTCTGATACCACAGGTTTTTTCTGTCAGTGTTTTATAATTTAAGTATCTCTTTTTATTTTTTTAAGTTTAAATAATAAGCAAATTTTGTTGATATAATTCTGTTTGAAATCCCTGAAATCTTGATTGCCCAAGACTGCAATAGTCGTTCCAGGTCTGTTGTCATAGAGATCACAGTAATACCTTCGAGTTCCTTTTCATTGAAAGCAATTAATAACGTTCATGAATATCAAAGGGTGGCTACAAGAAACACAGTTTAATCTGAAACTGCCATAAAAATGCAAGAGACTAAGGCTTAAAAAAAAAGGCTTTCCAAGGGCCTACAGTTCTTGACGTCTTTAATTTTACTTCAACTGGAGAGAGTACTCTTTCTTCAGTCTTTCCACACTGGAGCCATAGCTATCCAAATGTAAACATATTTCTCTGTAAATGAAGGCATTCATGGTGGAAAGGCTATTTCCAAGTATACTGCTATTAGTACTTAAATACAACGTGGGGCATTTCCTCTTGGCAGTCCATCGGGACACAATGAGTTGGGCTTGATTTTCCTCAGTGGAGAAAACATTGAAAGATTATAATGCAGTCTCTCACATCAGCCAAATGAACCCAAAACATGGTCCAAATTAAAATTTTATATTTAATTCAATTTTAATTGCAATGATCATATCTTGACAGTGTTCAGACAGACTAGGAGTATCCCAGCAAAAGAATAAGGTCCCATTTGCCTTCTCTTTCCCACGAATAGCAGTTTTCTTCTAGCATACTCTATTTTTCTAGTTATAGATCTGGGGACACAGATCTAAAGCTTTCTCTTGTCATCCATCTTTTATGATGGAGCAAATCACTGTCCTTTAATCTTTTTTCATAAACTCACTGTCCAGGGTGCAATTTAGCCCCATATGGCATGACTGCTTCTAGCCAGAAGTTGGTCACCACCTTCCCCCCAAGGAAATGTTTCTGCTTGTCAGTGTCACTCCTGTATCTCTCATTTCCATTCTCCTTTTTAAGCCAGATTCCCCAGGCCCACAATACCTTCTGATGTCCTTTGTTTTTGGAAACTGAGGAAATCAAAGGAACATGCACTGACTAGATGATGAGACCAAAAATAAAATGTTCTATAAACTCCCTGAGATGATATGGCACAGTAGCCAAATGAAAACATTGCAGTTTTCCTTAAGAAGGTTTCAGAAACTTTTATTTAGGATGGATACACAAAAACTTACATGGCAGGTCAGCATTTTTTGAAAGAAGAAATGAAATGAAGAACAAACCCAAAACTTTTGATTAAAAATGCATTTTTTTCTGTCAAAAAAAGGGTTGCTTCTGTTATTTTTCATCTACCTTAAGGTCAGTCATATTGCCTGATGTTATCTAGGCTGCCTGGAAATACCAGAGCACAGATATCTCTTAGTGTTGATTCCTCCAAAAACATATTTTGAAGATACTATCTGACATGAAGAAGTGAGTAGTAGATGCATTAGACTGATAGACGCTTTCCCCTCACTGCCCTTCATTCCTACCTCCCTGCAGCCACACAGGTATCACATTGTTTTCTCCTGCCAGGCTGCAACACAGAGTGAGGAAATAAATGGTCTGGATGAAAAGTGTCGCAGTAGTTCTTATGTTGAGGATTTATCAGCTCTCTCCAAAGAGGGCAGCAAACTTTTGTAACATCAAACTAGTCCATGAGCCACTGGCAGTTCTCTTTTGCCACAAACTAGGAGGGAGCTCAACTCAGAGCTGAAGGTAAGCAAAGTGCACTTTATCTGAACTGTTACTAGATTCAGAACTGTAAGTAAATTTCCATTTTTGTCTCTTGTGCCATCTTCTGAAGCTGTATAAAATTATTTTAATATTTTTAAACTGGTACAATGACCTGACTACACTTAAAATGAATTTCTGATTACTATATGTTCCAATATAATGTCATAGCACTCAAAAAATTACTAAGCTAGATATATCCTCCAGTTTCCTCTCTTCTTTTAAAAATAATGCTGGTGATTTAAGGGAAAAATTTCAGACATCCCTTCTCAACTGGTTACATTAACTCAAGTGTAGCATTGTTTCAACTGCTCCATGTATGGCTCTTTCTGCGGTGGGAAGACAGTGTAAGGCCTCTTAGAACAACTGCAATTATTTCCTCAGATCTCTGGCCACATTCCCATTTTAATCAAATTAGCAGCTGCTCTTCTTCATTCTTCTACCTCTACAAAAGCTGCTGAGTTGTCTTGCTTCCAGTTCTTTATGCCAGTAAAAAAACAGAGAGAGGGAGAGACAAAACGAGTATGAAAACTCGTAGGATCTCCTCTTACAGGTACTGAGTATTTAAAAGCTGGGGAAGAAACATTTAACTGGCAGTATGGACATGGTCTTGGTTCTGTATGACTTCCAAAGGATGACAACTACTTTTAACTAAGATGCCTCTTTAGTACCTTGTACTCTGGTACTTAAGCATTACTGGCACAGATTGGAGACAACAAGTCTGAGCAAACAATGGCTCTTACTCCCTTAGACATTGGGCTGACCGGAGCTTCTGACGAGAATATTTCATATAAATCTGACTAATTTTACTTCTGGTTCATCATCTGACCTCCAATTTCTGACTTATTCCTTTGCCTGCGATCGCAACAAAACTCCGGGTTCACAATACACTAAATTTTTTGAAGAAATGTCTCTTTCATGGCCTTAACTCCCACTTGTTGGTCAGCGGGAAAATCTATACCTTAATTTGTGTTTTTCTTCTCTGCCATGTAAACATTATTGTATTATCTATTCCTCTGTAGAGAAACCTTGAACAAACGCAGATTCTGGGTTGCTGTTAATATTTGTATTAATCTCCTTAGCAGAAGGACATCCTAAGAAACCCGTGAAATTTGCAAACTATTGAAAGAGAATATGACAAGAGATGAGCGTGTGTGGGAGAAAAAAGAAAAATAGGTTCTTGAACCCATAATTGTGACTCCCACACTGTTTCTTTCAACTGTCTGTGGTGATAGTGTTTATAATACCTCATCCCTTCAAGGCCGACACATCCTCAGTGTGGTTAAGTATTAAGCTTATTTTCTATTGCTACAGAATAGTATACATTCTAGAGAATCTGGCTGTGTTTGTAGATTCAGAAAGCAAGCAGTGTTTTCAGGGGGAAGTGTGGTGGCAAAAGCAACAAAATGTTCATTTATGCAAACACAGTCCTACAGTAAAGTGTGTGCACATTTGCAGTCATGCTAGTATTGATGGCTTAATTGTCAGTGCAGTAGTGAAAAAAAGCAAACATGCATGCAAAATTGCACAATTTTTGCTGTACTCTAATGAGAAACAAATTTGTACTTCTTTGTTACTATGTACTATGTTTTGTACTTATTTATTAATGCTTAGCTGAGGCAGACTTTGAGGATATGTCTTCTGGTTTTCATCCAGGTGATGAAGCAATAGTATCAAGCAGTGGACACTCATCTGTCCAGTCCCAATGACTTCCATGAAACTATTTTTGGAATTATTCAAACTCCCTACAATGGACGATGGGAACTACAGTCCGATTTTTGGATCAACCAAATTTTGCAAATCCAGATAAAATGTACATAACCACTCAACAATCTTTCAGCAACACACCAAGATAGCTATCATTGTGTCAGCATGTGCAAAGTAGCTACCAATTAGGAAACTCGCAATGCAATAGTAGGTTAATATATCCAAACAATACAAACTCCAAAAATAGTACAATACTTGGCAAAATGGACACGATTCCCCCCCAAGACAGGTTTTCATATATATCACATATTTATGATTAATTTAGTATTTGTATCTTAAACTATTTCCCCCTTCCTAAGAAATAAAAATTTTATTAGTGTCAATACTGTGTATGTCTTGAGAGCAAGCCACACTTTATTGCATGCTACTTACATTCCTTCCCTTCAATTTTAAACTAGCCTTCAGAGATACTTTGGACTAGATTCATAACTTCAATAACTAACTTAGTCCACATGTAGTTTATTACCCCTTCAGGAAAACAGATGAACTCCCTTCTGAAGCAATAAATATGACATGATCTATAAACAAATGAAAAAACTTAAATAAATTCTGTCAAAGATGCAAATAAAAAAAGGATGGGTGTGGGATGGAGTATGCAGGTTTAAGTTACAATTTCATTAATTTATCTTGCCCAGCCCCCAGCTTAGCAACAGACCCCACTATTCAGAGAACTGTTCGTTTCATAACTGTTCACGGGTATGTGCAATGAGGACCTCTATTTTGTGCTGTTACTCATTTGAGGAGCATGAAGAAAGGGGCTGTTTGACACACTGACAACGCCTATCCTCAGCTTCCCTACCAGGTACAGCTGCTGAACAGGTGTGTTGACATGCACAATGCACAAACAATGTGATGCAATAATAAAACAGTTGGTGTTGAGTACCTCGTACTTACAACATAGGAATTTGAGGGTTTAATTGGAGCTCAAATGAAGTTTGGTCCTGGGAACTGAATGCCAGCACTTAGTGGCTGGAGTACATTAGGTGTAAAGAGCTGATACATCTTTTCAGATTCTTTCGCTCCAGAGAAAACCAGTTAAGGTACTGCAATACACTTCATGGTGCAAACCAAACAAAAGCCAGTTGGGAAAACCAGGATATTAAATTCTAAGGACCTGAAATAAAACATTAATCTAGACACATCGTGACACCCTGGACCATGCTTTGGGTCTGTCAGAAGGGTCGCAGCAAAAGCAGATGAGAAAGGATGTCCCAAATGAGAACACACTGCCAATGGTACCTGCAGGTCTAGTGAGGCTGCTACATGGTGCTCCAGAAGAGGGCAAAGAGCATGATGGTGGGGGGACTGGTCAGGCAGTTATCAGAAAGGCTTTTTCTGATGGGTCTACACAGCTGATTTCTTGATCCCGAGTGTGAAGGTGAGCAGAAGCATCCTCCCAGCCAAGGGGAAGAGCTCTCCCAAGAGAAACACTCTCAAGAAAACAAATCTCATGCTTGCTCTTCATAAAAGCTTTTCATCAACTCTCTGTAACTCATGAGAAGTTAGCAATGATCCCCCACCCCCAAATCAAAGCTCCCCTCAGGAAAGCTGAGGGAATGCATTCTCCTTGTCAGGGTGGGAATACTACATGCTGCAGTGGTATTCCCTATCCTTACTACATTGGTCCATAAAAGGTAACCAAAGCCAAACAGATTAATTTAAACAGAAAGGGGAACACAGCTGGTGTCTTACCTCCATAATTGCAAAGTATCTATTTTTATCCATGTTCTGTTCTGCACTAATCAAACTACTATGGAAACCAATTACCGAACCCAGAGTGATTTTGCTATGTCCACAGAATACATGGAAATATTAATATGTAGCAGATGTAAATATACAGATATGGGGACCAATTAGCCTCTTCCACAGAAAAAGTTGTGTACCCACAGTTTATTACTTTTCGGGACAGCCACTGTACTTATTAGAGTTATTTCTGTGAGCACAACTTTCTGGATCCTGGCACAAAATTTAAAACTCAGCTACTGAAGAATATTGCATCTGTCTCGTGTCTTTAATTTTACTCACTTTACTCTCAAAAAAACCAATATGCAAAATATATTCAGTGTTTCTTAAAATCCACACATAGCAGAAGGACTGATGGAGAAAAGTGCCTTAAATTTTAAATGGAGGTATTTACATTAAAAGATCAAGTGCAGCTTGGCTTTAGTCACCTAAGTGATGTAAGAGAGAGAGAGAGAGATATCTTCCAATACTGAGTTCTGGACTCCAGTCTTTGCTGAGGAATGGATGAGCTCCCCCAGCAAATGCTGCCAGCTAAGATATGGAGCTGAAAAACTGCCTCCTACTCTTCTCTCCCTGCTCCTTCCCCTTGTCAGAGCAGGTATAACACTGAGTTCAAGCTGCACACATCTGGAAAACTGCTCGCCAGTGGCATTCGCTCCCGTGAAAATTAGCCCTTATATTTATCCAACCTTATCTTCAACAATTTGTGGCAAACTTCAATTACACACATCCTGCACACAGAAATTAAGAAATAACCAGAAAACAAGAGTAGTATTTTCACACTAAGGTACCAGAACTGGGCTCAAGATTTTTGCTCCATGTCACACAGCTGGTGTATGAGGACTGTATTATGACACTGTAACTGAAATGTGTAATTTGGAAGTCTTGAAAGTGTTTTCTGACAGAAGCCAAAAACATAAGAAAGGGACGAGTGAGAAGATCTATTCTGAACTGAGAAGACACTTGAAAGAGATGAGAACATGTAACGGGGAAGTGAAATTTGTTTAAGCTAAAGATTAAAAGCTTCTGGAGTATGTATCCTACGTGATGTGAGGGACCTCACAGCACCACTACAGAAGTATGTGGTCTGAACACAGGCTCAAACAAAATTGTAATGGCAAAGAGTGTTTACTGGAGATGAGATAAGAGAGCTCAATGTTGAACAATTTAAAATGGGCCAAAATCTAAATATTTAACTTGTTTTCCAAATGTTTCTTCTTTTTTTTTTTTCCCCCTGAAGAACAGAAGGTGAAAGACAGCATGACTAATAGGAGATGAGAAATACATGCAGAAACTACCACATCTGACATGGAAGCATTTAATAATGGCAGCCATGTCAGGGGAATGGGAGAGTTTTACCTCTCTCTGAAAATGGAGGAGGGGGGATCTGAGCTGGAGCAAAATATGTCAGTGTTTTGCAAGTATCCAGAACATATCTGTGAGGAACACACATGAAGAAAATAAAGAATGGAAGTACGTGAAAGCTGGCTGGAATTAGACAAATGGAAGCACAATAATCTGGAGGCTTCTTTTACGGTTTTGAAAGTAACAATTTTCTAAAGAAAAACATGTCAGTGCCAATTGTGAAATATCCAACCACGGAGCAGGAGGTGGATATGAGTCCTGAAAGTCTACATCCTATTAATAATTTTGGCTTTAAGCTGAGGCTATTCAACTGAAATAGCAGAGGGGAAAAAAAAGAGGCATATGGGTGGGTCAAGAATGGCTAAAAACCATCCGTGTCAGGTTGCTATGGAAAAAATGTTAAATATGACCCTGGGTTTTAATAGATGAAGTATTTCCAGTATAGATGAGGCGATATTAGCAGCGCTGTCTGGAAACTACATCCTGTATACCATGTACAGTTTTGGCCAACGTTCAAGACCCATAAATTAATCTGAAGCAACAGCAAAGAAGGCCCAATTGAAAGAGCAAGTCATGGAAGTGTATTCAACACAAGAGGAAACTGAAGGAGCTTGGCTTGTTAGGCCCATCAAAGCAATTGCTGAACACAGATACCATTTTTTTCCTCAAGACAAGTGGAATAATCATGAAGAAGAGATATTTAACCAATATTCCGTGTTATCACATTGTACAAACTGTATGATCATAAACTATTCATGGAAATAAAAACCGAAAATGAGATTTCTAATAAAAGTTGAGAAACACTTGGTGTTTTCTATCTTGCTTTCAGTCAATAAAATGATTCTAATCTTGGGTTACTTAATCACTTTTTAAAGGCCTCTAAAATTTTCTTTGGTTTCAATACAAATTCTTTCAAAATAAAAAATTGAAACATTTATTTTTAGAAACCACTGAAATACCATGATTCAACTTTTCAACAGTGTTTACTCTTTTCAAAGAGATTTTGGCCAAATCTGTATGAGGATTCAACACAAATTCATAAATTGTTTCCAAGGGGGGCAGTATCAGCACAACAAAAGACGTTTAAAATAATTTACACAAATCCAGTCTTCACAGACTTTAAATAAGAATTTAGCTGCGGTCACAATCTTGGACTATTTTTGGAGGATTTAAATATCTCTAAAGGTGCCTCATTTTAACTCACATACAGGATCTTTATATCTTGACAGGGATAGTGAAGAGTAACTTGTTCAGCTTAAAAAGAGGTTTTTAATATTAAACAAGAGCTGTCAGTGATATCCAGAAGAATTAGTTCTTACTGAGTCTTCATGTCTAATCACCAGCTGTTGAGGGCTATATTTGACTCATCTGATTGCAGAGTAGCCATCTGCTTTATAGATTCATAAGGTACGTCCACTCACATAATGTGCAAAAATTCTTTTTCTGGTTCAATTTCCAGTATCATTTCAACCCAGCTTTCTAAAACTGATGTTATACATAATTGAACACTAATAACCCTCCTACACCCACGGAAGTAGCTGAAGGATTATGAGCACACAAGAATGTGTATGACGAGGTCTGGACTCTCAAGACTTCAGTGCAGCAGGGCATTTAATAAAGGTCTTGAAAATGCCACACAGAGAAGTCAGGACAATATTTAGAGAAGTCTACTACCTTCCTCCTTTCCAACAGAATAATTATTACTTTACACAAGGACTCAGTAAAGAAGAGCACATGATACAAGCATTTTAAGTAGTTTTAGTAATCAAAACATTTGTTGAAATAGGGGACTGAATACACTGGAACATTTTCCTTCCTATCAAATTGTCTCAAAAAATTCAGTTCTTAAAAAGACCTTAATAAGTATTTTAAGTAGACTTGGTGTTTTCCAAGCCCAAAGTTAGATGCTGTACAACTATGTCAAGTACTTTATAAATGCCAGGGGAACTAAATTAAACACAGACACAGATTTCATATAATAGCTACAGCTGAATGACCTCTTCAATCTAAAGGGTATTTAAAATAAATGTGGGGTGGTTTGTTGTTTCTTTGGGTTTTTTTTCCCCTTCTCCCAGGAAAATAGTTTCTTCAAAACTGCTTATATTGCAGAATGTGCTTTCTGTTTATTTGGGGAGGGGGTGGGGGGAAGGTGGAGGAGATTTTTGGGATAAACTCAACTGGAAAAATGGTTAAATGAAAAATGGAAGGATATCTGTAGTAACTGAAGATACTTTTCACCTGGTTTTACTGAACTAAGAGCTGTCAGTAATTGTGATTACCCAGTATTGTACATCTCTGAAGAGGTTTATTGTTTAAATACAAAAAAGTAAGTATGTTTTTCAATCATCATTCTTGTGGGTTCTTTCTTTCGATACATACCGAAGTAGACAGATTAACAAATAGTCTGTTTTCAAAAGCAATACACCCCTGTATTCCTAGCAAATATATTGGTCTGATTTTATATTTAATTATTTGCTGACATTCCTTTTGCAGAGTAATATAGATGCCAGGTTCAGCTGAAGAGTCAAGTCTATAATGCTTGTCCACATCAAAATAGATATGATTCGGTTTCTGTCTATTCTGAAAATAAAAACAAAACCAAACTTTTCATTCCACTCTGCTGAGTTTGATATTTTGGGATAAATGTTAAAAATTACTTACTATGGATATGCATGTTTTAGTCTGTACAGAAGTCTGAAAAAAACCAACACCTCAATATGCAGATACTCTGTTTTCATAACATCCACAATAGCATGACAAGTCCAGAAGACTGAAATGGTAGGGTTTACTACAAAATAACAAACAAACAAACAAACAAAGTACATAGAAGGTGTTACTAACAATGCGAGAAGAACTGAAAAATATTAATAAAGGGAGTTCACCTGATAAAGAAGTAAAAGAAGACTAAATTTATGAAAAATGCATAATTCTATATTTTTATTAGCAAAAAAAAGAGGTTTTTTGATTATTCTATCTCTTCAGAGTCAAAAGCAAGGTACTACAGAGCTCTTCAGGCTGTGCTATATCTGTGTGGCACCAACTGTTGAGCTTGAGGGTTGGGTACCACACAGGATCTGCCCTGCTCCGTTTTAAACCAGCTGTGGTGGGAGGTATTTCATGTGTTAACAAGTTTTCTTTTCTCCATGGCTTTTATCTCAACAAATTATTGATATGCCCTCGTTACCTTCTTTGAAAATGAAAGAGCTCAAATATATTTACACAACAGACATACAGATTTCAGCTGGCAATATCAACCACTGTCCTAGTCACTTCTTGTAGGAAATGAAAAAGCAGAAGAAGTTATTCAGCCAAGCAGATGTGTTACAAAGGAGAAATCATTGCACTTCCCCACTCAGGGCTCAAACCTTACTACCTTTGGTTTTCACACAATGTGTAAAATGCTAGAACTCCCATTGTTTGCAGTGGATAAGTATTCCTTGAAGACCAGAAGTTAAGCAGGTAGCTCTCATTTTGCGATTCATGGATGGGGGCAGTGCAGCAAAAGCGCTTGTGGAGTTCCACGTTGGAGACCCACTGGTTTCTTAGTGACTTTCACGTCTCACTGAATCTTGCTTTAAGACCTAATGTATGTCATGTTGTGGGCTCACTACAAGCATCATTGGAAGGAATTTGATGCCATGAGATGCACGAAACAAGAGTAGGCTGTCTAACAGTCTCTTTTGACCTTGGACTCCTAGAATAACTTTTGTTGCATCAGGGAATTATATTTTTGCTGCTATGTGAATGTCCTGAAAGGTGAGAGGTTTAACAAGGCAAAGTTCTGTTACTTCCACCTCTTACCACAGCTACTTTGGTTAAATATGGTCATGCTTGCCCTTCATTCCCAGACCAAACCTGGGTCCATATAATTTTGCATCTTCTTTATTTACTTTTAACAACACAATACAGACCCTGTATGCATGCATACATTTCCCAGAAGGCTCTAAGTGTCCGAGGCTCAGACTTTCTAAACATTGCCTTTCCTTGCTATCCCAAAAGCATAGACAATTTCCCCAGCTCTTTCCGCTGTGGCTTGAGTCACATTTCTCTGCTTAATGGTTAAGCCTGACTTGAAAGTCCTTCTTAAGGGTCAGCGTATAGCCAACCTGCTGTTTCAGCATACTACTACAGTTCACTCATGTCTAGTTTTGCATTAATCACTATCAAAATGCTCTGCTGTGTAGAAATTGAGGTTTGCATGGCCTTAAGAGAAAAAGAAGCTGCTCTGAACGTACTTTTGTTCCTTAGTGTTGCGGAGACTTCCCTGTGTGGCCTATTGCAGCTCTGCATGGGACACACGTGTCTGAAGGGTCAACTGATGTGCTGGGGACTGTTGATCTAGTTCCTTCTGATTTGGGAAAAATACTGCTTTCGTTCCTTTTTAAGTTAGATGTTATTTCAAGATCTAAGATGCAGACTGCTATTTTATTAATGACAATCTGCTTCCTTTCTAGCCCCTTCTCTCCTGACTACTCTCAGACTTTCTAAACATTATCTTTCCATGCTATTCCAGCAGCATGGACAGTAATATGAATGATTTTTATATTATTTATATTGTTAATTATTTTAATAATTATTTGTATTATCTATATTGGTGTTAGGTACAGCAGTAAAGGAAGGGTGTGATGCTGATGGCTTGCAGAAGCCTCTGTCTTCTGGAGTTGCATCAACTGAGCAAACTTCCACTCTGCAAGGAGTGGAAGTTTGCCCTTACATATATTCAAATACATTTTTAAACAGGTCAATGGCTTTAAATGGGTAACCAAAAATTCTTAAAAACATACATTTTCCATACTCGCTTAGCAGAGCGCCCTTCTTCCCAGATGCTTGAATTAAGCAACTGAGATATCCAACTAAATATGTGGTCTGGAAAAAAAATATTCTGGGCTGTTGATATTTATTTTTAATAAATCCTGAAAAACTAGACAAGATCCAGGGAGCTGGAGGTGAGCCAGAGAGAACAGAAAAGCTGGTATAGGTAATTACAGGCCTGCAGGGCTCTTAAGCTTACACAGGCACCCCCCACCTTGAGTGGGTAGCCAACACAGACTTCAATAAATGTATTAGGGAAACAAGGAAATACTAGTTAGAATCACTTCACTGAAACTATACCTGGAAAAATACGCTGCAGAGTCTCCTAATAAATATATTTGATCAATCGACAGAAGGAGCTATACTTATGCATTTAGATTAGCTATATGTTGCTGCTCTAGTAACTCACTACAGGCTAAATATTAAAAAAAAAAAAAGTCAGTACACAATCTCACTCATACTGATGAATTAACTGTCAAGCATAGCAACAATTTAAGGTCTGATCAGTCCAATCCTGCAGGAACTTGTTGTTGCCTCGGTGTTGTTCATTTGTTTCATCAAATGATCTATGTGGTTATGTCATCATAAATGGATATACACTTTACTTTTGAGGCAAGGTGTGCAGGCAACACATTATTTAGGTTAAAAAAAAGAATAACCGTGATAGTTCTTTTGAATCCATCTTTGTTTTCTGCTGGAAGGCTGAGTACAACTTGATTTTTTTAATTTATTTCAGACAGATGACCTCAGAGAAGGTTAAAATCTCACTAGTAGTCTGGAAAAAACAGGTTACGTCATCCATCTTCAGTGGAAGTTCATACTAAACAGCTTATCAAAAAGCAGGTTTAGAGACCTGTAAGAATAATAATAACTTCTGATAGCCATTGGTTCTTCAAAGAGAAAGACATCATAAGATCATATGACTGGGAGCTAAAGAAAGATGAATGAAAACTGGAAATGATGTCGAAGTTCTTTTATTAAGAAGGTTGGAGTAAAATACCACTCAGTAAATGGGCAAAGGAAGATTCTAGTCATATCATGAGTTATGAGGCTTAGTAATGATATGAGGCCACGTGTCTATAGCCTGAATTATGAAATATGTTATGACCCACTGTCAAGTCTTACTATCTTTGAAACCATGAAAAGAATGTAAGCTCACTTCCAGCTCTGGGCAACAAAACTACAACACATGCTACTTTTTAGTGACTCAAATCTTGTGGGAATTACAGAACCTTCTTCAGGAAGCTGTAGAGAGCAATGAGGTCAGCCCTCAGACTCCTTTTCTCCAAACTAGTCATGCTCAACATCTTTAGCTGCTTCTCATACTACTTTCCTTCCAGGCCTTTCACCAGCTTTGTTCTCCTCATCTGGACGCATTTGAGTACCTTTACATCCTTCTTAAATGGTGGGGCCTAGAACTGCACACAGCACTCCAGGTAAAGCTGGAACAGCACTGAATACAGCAGGACAATCCCCTCTTTTGACCGTCTTTTTATGCTGTTTGATGCACCCCAGGATGCGGTTTGCCCTCTTAGCTGCCAGGGCACACTGCTGGCTGATATTGAGCCGCTGTTGACCAGCCCCCTCCCAATCCCTTTCTGCAGGGCTACTCTATAGCCAGTCCTCTCTCAGTTTAAAATTGTGCCTGGCATTACTCCATTCTAGGTGCGAGTTCTGGCATTTTAACTTCTTTAGTTTCATTCCATTAATCATAGTCCAAAGGAACCCTGCTGCCAGCCAGTTCTTCACCCAGCACATCATGAACCCACTCATCCCCTAGCTGGACAATTTGTCTGGAAGGGTGCTGTGAGGGACAGTATCAAAAGCCTTATTAAAATCCAGAAAAACTACACCCGCTGCTTTCCCTTCATCTGCTAGGCGTGTGACCTTAGCATAGAAGGATATCCAGTTAGATAAACAGGACTTTCCTTTTATGAACCTATGTTTACTGTCCCTGATGACTGCATTATTCCTTAAATGCTTTTCAGTAGCATCCTGTATAATCTTCAAAATTTTTCCAGGAACTGAGGTCAGGGTAACAGGTCTGTAGCTCCCTGGGTCTTCCCTCATGCCATTTTTGTAGATCAGAATAATATTGGCTAGCTTCCAGTCAGTGGGGACCTCTCCAGACTCCCAAGACCTTTGTTAGATGTCAAGAGAGGTCCTGTCATAACATCTGCTTGCTCCTTCAGAACTCCGGAATGACTCCCATCATCCCCCATGGACTCTGAACATTCAACTGATACAGCCAATCCCTTACAATTTCAATGTACACAAATGGAAAGTCACTGTTCCCACACTCAGGGGAATGGGCAGCCCTAGGTCTATCTATTGCTAAAGACTGAGGTCAAAAATGCATTGAATGCCCCTGCTTTTTCTTTATCCTTATTAGTCCAATGACCATCTTCAACAAGCATTGGTCCAATGTTTTCTTTAGACCTCCTCATTCTAGTAGCATATTTTAAAAAGCTCTTCTGAATATCCAAAACCACACAAGCAAGTTTCAACTCCAGTTGAGCTTTCGCCTTTTATTTATTCTCCCTGCATATATAAACCACAGCTTTGTAATCTTCCTGCCAAGCCTGACCTTGCTTCCAGAGACCACACAATTTCTTTTTCCTCTTGAACTCCATGAGGAGCTCACTGTTCAGCCAAGCTGGTTTTCTGTCCTGGTTGACTGACTTAGGACACAGTGGAAGTGCCTGTTCCTCTGCTTCTAGAAGTTCATTCTTGAAGACTGATCAGTACTCATAGAATCCTGAGCCCTCAAAAGCAGATTCCCAGGGTACTCTGCTAAATAGTTCCCTGAATAGCTTAAAGTTTGCAACCTTGCTCTCCTGAAGTCCAGGGTAGCAACTCTGCTGTCCTTTATTCTTATTGCATTGAAAATTTTGAACTCAACTATTTAATCGACCACAGTGGCCATACTGACACCTACCATTGTATCTCCCATGAGTCTTTCTCTCTATTCACAAATAACAAGTCCAGGAGGGAATCTTTCCTAGTTGTCTCTCTATTCAGGCTCCAAAATAACATCTGTAAATTGTTTAAGATTATCCTTATGATATCTAGCTCTAACATGGTTGGTTTTTTTTAACTCAAGAGTCCTAGCAGTCACATATTCAGGCTTTGGGCACTGAGCACTGCATAGTCCTAAATATAGAAGATGTATGGAACTGTAGAGATCAGAGAAGTCACATGAGGATATCAGGTCAGTTTCTTTACTCCATACAGATAAATTTTTGGGGAAAGAAATACAAAAGGTATATAAAGCAAAATGGGTGCAATTGCTAATAAGAATTATTCTACCATTTTTGTAGTCAGTAAGAATTAACACCTATTCTACTATCTATTCTTTGGGTATAGATGCACACTCCACTGCTCTGTCTATAAGCTAAATGCCCATGCTAAATAAGCAGGAAACTACTCACAAACAAAAAAACCTAGTGTACCCATCCAACTGAAAGCATGGTCAACTTCAGATAGTAACTGAAGTGAAGAATCTGTTTTCTGTTACATTTGATCAGCTACCAGAACAATACAGTGATTAAACTTCTAAGTCCACAAGAAAAGCATAACTAATCAAGTTATGCAGCAGGAAATACAAGGCAAAAATCAATGCATATTTAACACAGAGCTAATTTTTATTAGCTCTCAAGTTCTGCTTTGGTGTAGTTCAAATTGGCCTATTTATGCCATAACTCAACAAGGAAGTTTTCTGCCCCATTAAGAAATTAAAGTGGGGCAGCATTTGATTTTAGATTAATATAAATTTAGTTCAGAGTAAATGCTGCACTATACTGTTACTCAAGGATATCTCCTGTTGAACAATGAAAGAGAAACACTCCTGAACACTCTTGTAGGTAAATAGTCTTCTATCACTTCTTCTTTCTCTTTTTGTCCTGAATTGAACAGAAAGCAGTCATCTAACTAAGTCTGTTGCCCAGCGCACACAATGCTGGAAAACCAAGATTCAAACTTGATCAGTGTTAATCTCCACTTCAGTGCATCTTTTCTGGAGTATTTTGGCAGCTGGCAAAGATTTAAGAACTCTCTCAGGTACAGACAGACCAAGATAAAAGTGTGTTATCACAAACAATGAACGCTGCAGCAAGTGTACAGTGGTACATTAAATAAACCTAGTTTGACTTTGTCCGTATGAAAACATATTCCAGTCCAGATTCATCTAAAACTAATTTCAGTTACCACAGTGCCGGGGCAAGGTGGGGATGGTTGCCCTACATTCTCCACTACAGTTGGTAGAGACAGAGAAATGTCCCAAAGAAATCAGCCCTGATAAGGTCTCAATTGTTTGCTGGAGTTGTCTATGTCTTGGTAAGTTATGAGCAGAGTCTTGGCAGATGGCCAGTACTCCTAAATTTGCCTTCTTAATTAAGTGCCTAAAATTAGGAGGGATCTTGCTGAGTATCACTGCCATGTAACATACCCTAGAAGAGTCTGGCCTATTACTTGCTGTTATATCTATGCATGTGGACAGTTGGTATTATTTTCTTCTTACTTTATGTAGAAAACTGCCAAAGCAAATTATCTACATAGGAAATGTGAACATTGACTAAACTCAGTAAAACTCTCAGTAGAATTATTTTTAGAGGAGAAATCCTAAAGCAACTGCACAAGTGAAAACATTTCAACTGAAGGGACTAAATATTCCACCTTTGCTTACTTGCAACAGTTTGAAAATGGTGTCTGATGCTGTCTAGTTAATTTTCAAGCCAGTTTGATGCTGGCAGCCTCAAGTTCCATTTTTCCTCTAATTTCAGATGTTTCAGGGCCCAGTATTCTTCTGCTGAATAGAGTACCAGAGAAGATAGATGAGGAAGGTTATGTACTATTTCCACTTCAGTCTGATTATTTGTGCAGAACATATGAATCTGAGAACCATGCAAACGAACTTCTCAGTGCTTCCCTCTCTATCTGCTAATTTAGTACTAAATCATTTGACTGTTCCTTGATTGCTCCCTGATACCGCCAATTTAGACTGTGATTTCATTAAAATAATCATTACCAGGGTAAATACCACCTAAATGAGTGTGCAGCTGGTGAAACACAGCAGCTAGAATGCAAGACAGCGCGTTTCAGTTCCACCTCTTTGTACATGCTTATATAAAGAATAATGAATATGTACAAATCCCAGCAATACAATAGAACTTGAGCATTTTACTTACTGTTTTATAATCCTAACGGAATGATTTTCAGCAAGATGAAAAGAAATAGTTCTGCCTTTCAAGATTTTCTTCCTCACACTTTCTCTGCATCTAAAATGGCGTTATTCATTCTAACCTCAGAAAACAAGAGCACAGTAATCCTTTTCACATGTATTGCTGATAAGAGTATGAATCGACTTGAAAATCATATTCC
>VZTU01006444.1:41119-82330 GCA_013400835.1 Zapornia atra | reverse complement strand
GGTTCCATTCTTTCATGTGTTTGTAATGAGATAAATGACTCAGTAATGCTTTAACACAGAATAATTCTTGGTGTTATAACAACTAGTGAAATACATGAACAACTTCAAGTAGAGCAAAACTGTCCTTAAAAATGTTAACATTAAAGCACATTACAGAATGCATAAATCTGTAAATTCATGCTAAAAGGTGAGTTATACATGGCATTAATCAAAATTTACTATCTTATTTACAATAAGATCAGGTTTCATCGATGGCATAAAGAAGAATTTCTGACAGAATACCCCAAGGATAAGCTCCAGTCTTTAAGCTATACATCTCATATTTAATTTGTCCAAGCACCGAAATAGCACAACCACTATTTCATTAGAGGCTGTATTTCCTGCTCTCTTCAATCCTTGCTTGACAAACTATGAGTATTCCCTTGAGATTTGGACTGGTCTGCTAGTTTTCCCTTATCTATATAAAAAAAAAAAATCCTTCAGGAAGCTCAAATGTTCAAAGCTAATGTGGTGACCTATCTCAGCAGTAAAAGATGAACTACAACATGCCCATCAACAGATGAGAAGAAAAGAAAGAATGCTAGGCAAGAAACAAAACTTTAATTCATCTCTTTTTTAATCTGAAAAAAATCAGAATATAGGAAGCAAAGCACAACAAATTTGGCACCAATACCACTTTTATATGGCCCGCCAAATAACAGTGACGACTGTGCTCTTGTTAAACTATTAAACGCTTGATAAATTATCACTCAACAAGGCAATTACTAATAGATATTTTTTCCTCAGGATACACAAATGAATATAAGGAGTTCTTTTCTAGCAAAAATATCGCCTTAAAATGAATTTAGCCACAATGGGCAAAGATTTCATTCACATGTCTTTTCGTTCATTTGAGAGAACATTTCCTGGGAATAAGATTGTCAGATTTAATTATGCAAAGAATGGGGACATTTTCAAATACAAACTTCGGAGCACTTCTCAGACATTTTGGCTGAGCAGTATGGTACCTAAACATCAGTTCGTATTAGACAGGCCAAAATATAATCTGCTGGAGTGGAGACCTAGCTTTGAGACTAGGCGTAAAAAAGACAGAGAAGTAGAAGGAAACATTATAACGTAAGAAATGTCACTGGAGTGGACTTCGCTATCTTACATGGTAATGTAGGATACAAGAATAGAAAACTCCAGTAGCAAGAAATAAACTCAAACATTCATTTGGTTTAGTAGTGAAGGAATATTTTAACACATAATAGAAGAACTCTTTGTCAGATAAAGACCATTCTCATACCCAGACATTATAAAAACTTTTGAATGTTTTAAAGTGATCAGTTCCTGGAAATCTGTTACGTAAAAATGAGGAAAATGGGCTATGTGAATAAAGACTAAATGCTTCCAAAAACGTTGAATTTGTACAATTTTTGTAGTAGAATATGTATTTTTCCAGTAACCTCAAGACAAAATTTGATGATCTCTGAACATTGCTTGATCTAATAAAACAGGCTAAGGTTTCATGAAACCAAAGTGTGAAACCAAAATATGAAAAGGCAGCAATAGTTATTTATCAATAATGCTAAAATTACATTAGTAACTATGGCAAAATCACGTGGGATATTATGAACTGAGCAGGGTGTGAAAAGAGAGAATTGAAAGGGTTATGACATTTTATGGTGTAATTAGAAAATTAATGATTCTATTTGACCCTAGAAGCTTTAGCCTCATTTTGTTTCTGTATCCAAGATTTATATTTCCAGATTTGGATGTCCTTTGTAGCTGGCTACATTTCCACTACGTCTGTTTCAAAGTCTTTATATCTGGATATTAATGTTAGCCTTTATCATAGTGATTAGGGATCAAAATGACAAGTTTATATGTGGCATTATTGTCTGGGCCTTTGGTAACTTCTTCTGTTACAGCTTTTCATCTCTTATCTTCAAGTGCTTCTCTGCACACTAGAAAGCAGATTATTGGAGACACTTTAACAGGTTGAAGTGACCTAGGACATTCTGTCTCTTTCTATTTGAGGAATGTAGGTCTTCTGTAAGCATCATGTTGGGTTGTGGGCATAGTCTGGATACAAGATGTACTAGGACATCGAAGGTCCACCCCTGCTATTTTACATCTAACAGATACATCTAACATATGCATAACACCAGGAAAGTAAGTTTACATCTTGGTATTTTTAATCATGCTATGGGCAGGAACTAGTTAAAAAGTTTTTTTAAAAAAAAGCAATAATAATTAAAAAATGTACAGAAAACGTGATGGATGACCAACAAGCTACCTACAATGTAATGATGAAGCAGTTCAAATAATTAAGTTCAAGCGTGCTAGAATGCTTTTTGCTTAATCCCCTTAAAAGCTGGAGCAAGTAAATTTAACCATCAATGACATCTCGGTTACAATATCGGTTGTTTTGGGGAAACTAGGAGGTCAGCAGGGGTATGTGGCATGAATAATAGTAAAATTTGGAAATTGAAAGTAAATTTAACATTGTGTATCTTGAAAAAATAGAACAATTTTCTGTAGGAATATACCTGTATTTCTTCAAGATATAAAATTCTTTTAGATAGCAATCTGTTCTTTCAGATCTGCATTTAAATGAGGAAAGGCACTTGAGTTTTAAAACATGCAGTTTTACAGCTAAAAAGCCCATGTTACTTGCAGATATAATCACTCTAGCAGTGATGGACAGGGTTTAAACCTAGGGTTTAGACTAATAATTTCTATGAACTTTTTTATAGTTTTCTACTGGCAAAGTGATTTTTAATGACGAGCAACATGCCAGGGATTATACTTGGTAATTGTATGTCCAGGTAGGAAAAGAAGTTATTGCAGATGTGCAGAATTAGAACTGGCCTCACATTTGCCAGAGCTGGTCTCTTCCTGATCTCTATCTTTCATGCTGGTACACAGAGATAACAAGTTTGAAAAGCAAAAAAGAGTGACTATGCTGATCTTAAAATGTCATTATATGCTATATGCCAGTTCCCATAATACAAAATATTTCACAGCTGATGACCTTGATAGCTACAGCAAATGTGCTTGCTTTGGAGTTTCTAAACCGCAGAACTTTTCTAAAACACATTATCCTCTCCCAAAATGGTCATAAATCACAGAAAGACAGGAGATTTTAAATACCCACCTACAAGTAACACACAGAATGTGACACACAGAAATACTCTTGATGGTTCATTTCATTTTCTCTTTAGGGGCAGAGTTTCCTGAGGGCCTGGATCACAAGAAATGAAGCATTCAAAAATAACACAATGCTAGCCTTTTTTGTCTGACATCCTAGTTGTTCTGCTGTTTCTTTATATAAGCAAGATATTTTTCCTTCACATCGACTCAAGTCTAGAGGTTCTAAAGAAGTAAGGATGATACCAATTTACTACAATGACGTAGTCACTTCTACCTCTCACTTCCTTCGCAGGTACCTTTTACTCACCTTTTTAGTCTAACGGAAAAGCATTTATTTCTAAATTGGGCAAACTCAGAAAGGAAGAGGTTTATTATTGAAGCACTATCTTCATGTTCTCTGAAAGCTATCATTATCAGTCTCTGAAGCAAGAGAAAGGGTTTGCCCAGTAATTACTTGCTAATTCCTTATTGGCAACTAAAACATTAGCATGTGTAATGTGATTAATTCATTCTAAATTAAAACCTGCAAGAGAAAATAGAAGGGGATTTCTTCCATACCTGCTTTCCTCGGCTATCTGTCCATTTTGAAAAAGGTTGTGATTTGGACAGAACAAAAGAAAATGGAGAGGAAACAAAGAGTAGGGAAGAGCATTAGAATAGGAAAAATTTGTATTTTAAACTGATTTCAAAATAAAAACACATACTGCAAAATCTGGATGACTGCACTTGTTGACAGCTGAGAAAACATATTAATTTTTTGAGACGCACCCCCCCCCTCCCAAAACACAAACTCAAAACTTGGGAACAAATCTCCGCAAGATCATATTAATATGAATGGAGTGGCCATTATCGGGTCTGAAAAATAAGTCCCCTAGTTACAGAGAGCAGACATACAACACAGGCACCATCAGGCTGCGTCTGAAACTAGCCTGACCTGGAAGGATCCTGTACTTAAGAGGAATTTAAGATCTGGTTTTGGCCTTCCTTTCCAGCTGCAGTAAGTGGCATTTTCAGAAGAGGCATCTGCCTGCTAAGGTTCAAAGGGAAAAGGACAATTTATTTCTTGCAGGGTGTAACGCATTACCAGAGTATGTTTTGGATGGAATATGGCCCCATGGCCAGATGCAAACCAACAACCTGGCAATTGACATACACGGGGACAAGGTCAAATACTCTTTTTGACATATTACAAGATGAACAACTGAATTGATCTGTTAAATCTTCATCAGACTGGGAGGCAACATATGCTTTAAATACTTAATAGCTTCTGTGTCAGAGAAAGATGAAGTCACAGCAAAGGAGAATATGTATGAATGAATACTTTCATTATCCAAAGAGGTCACAATGGAGCCTTATTTTCGAGTATTTTCCATTTTCCACTCTTTAGCTCCTGCTGCAGTGGTGCAAAAATACATGGGCTCTGTATGATTAAGTGAGTGTACATCCTCTGACCAACTGTAACTGGTCTAGTTAGGACTCAAAAGCCACAAAGAGGAAACAACCAACAGACGTAAGAATGAAAAAGAAGCATTAGAGAAACTTTTTTCTTTTCTTTTTTTCAAAAAGCTGTACAAACACATCTTCTGGAGGGTGTTTAGCAAGGAAGCAACTTGAAAATTCAGCTTTTACTGACTCAGGAGTAATGGTTAAGTTTTACTTGCTGGTAAAAAAGTCACAAGACAAATCAACATCTGAAGCACCTTGAGATGTACTTAGGTAGTTAAGTCAATTAAATAGCATGTAGGACACCTCACTGAGACTTTACAGATTGAGAATAAATTCGGAGACATGCCAAAATTCAATACTACTACGCCTGGATGCAGAAACATGTCCAATGCAACCTCTACTGTGCAAATGTACAAACTAAGTGAAGCACTGAACTGAAATTTCATCACAAACATTTTTCAGACCCTGTTCAATTATGTGCCCTTGCCCCCTTCCTTCCCTGGATGAATTTAAAGATACCAGTCTCCAAACTGTATACCTTCCCATTTTTTAAAATTCTGCCCTAGTCTCGTTCCATTAGTTGCGTATCCCTGATCAACAGATGAGAGGCACCCCTCAGCCATGGCAGTGAGGTACACCTGAGCCCAGAAGCATCTACGGAGTTCCTGCCTATGTTCCCCCTCTGGTATTCACAAGAACACGTAACCCAAGCATCCGCATGAAACTGGTTGCTGCCACCTTGGGAAGATATGAGGAGAAGTCCTGGGTTTTTTTCTGTCCTCTGCCTCCTAGGAACCTCAAGCAGCTTTGGTTCAGTCTTTGTGCCGCTGAAGGATTGTTACTCTCTCCTGACCTTTGTTGAGCCACTGGCAACAGCTATTCAAAAAGCAACATGAGCGCTCCTCCAAGAATGAGCCTAAATTACTTTCCATGTCTCTTCAGTAGCATTCCTACCCTGAAAAAATATCATCCACCAAAAAGGCTGATCTCCAAACTACACAGTGAAGGTTTTTCCACTGTGCAGAATGTAATGTTCTGTGGGTTTTGTTACTGAAATTGTATGGGTGAACAAGAATTAGATGTAATTGAAAAAAAGAATTGCCAATTGATAAAAAAATTAAGAAGTTATTATAAATAATACTGGGTTTTTTTTTTTCTTCTTGGAACATATATAATGAATAGGTTTATTAAAAATGTCAAATTAAGGTTTTAAATGAATACGTAAATAGTAAGCACTTTTAACTGTCCTGCCACATTAATTTCATTAGTTTGATTTGTAAAGCACAAATCAAAACAGAGGAAATGTCTGTTTATGCCTAACATAACTCTAGCCAACATTTTGGAGAAATAACTTTAGTAAGTTTGAGAGAGCCCAGAAAAGAATTTGAAAACATAAGTCTACAAGAAGGCACAGTGCCTCTCAAATAGGAGGAAATATTATTAGAAGTTCAAGACTCTCATAAGCCAGGAAAATTAGGTTTTTTTGGTTGTGTTTTTGTTTGTTTGTTTTAAATGAAAATATGCCATGATGAATTACTGACAGAATATGGGACATGCAAAGCAAATCCAGCAAATTAATGTGCGGTATCAGATATTTTTATCATTTCAGGTCATAAAAAATGTGTGGAAATGATAGAACTAGAATACCTACAACAAACAGAACTTCAGCTCCACAGAAACAATCTTTGATGGTGTGACTGAGGGCAATCACAATTCCCCTTATGAACTCCATTTTAATATCCAAGCTATTTCAAATCACATTGAAATATAAAGTAGTGATTACATATGCTGTTTGGAGACTTTTAGGGAGGTATTCCAGCCCACATAATTGGAAGTCATTTTAAAGCCAAAATAGTAATTTGGCACTAGCTCTGATCCCTAGAGGTGGCTCACATTCAAAGAACAAAAAGCAAATTGTCTGTACTACAAAGATCCGGTAAGATTTTTAGTAGTATTAACTTCAGCCAAGTTTGTTTCCTTTGATGTCCACTACAACTTTTAAATACTGGGTGACAGTGACTGACTGCACAGCACCCAGAGCAGGATTTATGTATGTGAGTGAAATACGAGTGGCTAAAGTGCTTTCTTCTTGCCCCTGTTATATTGGATGAGTAACATCATGCCTCTCCCATCTGCTCTGCCAGAGTGATTCAGCACACATCAGTGCTTCCCCATAATGTTTTGAATAGATCCAAAGAGTTAAAAATCAGTTGCAGAAAACCCAAGCTAATTTGAATAAATAAGCCAGCGTAAGAAAACAAGTTATCCACAGTAAGTTCACATGAAAAGAGTGAATGTAATAAAATATGTGGCTTGTAAAAATTCAAGTTCTAGTTCTACTGTATTTCTAATACTCTTACACATATAATTAATTATACTTTCTTTTAAATATTCTTGAACTTTTACAAGCCACCTGCAGGAGAGATAGGGGTGCCTGGGCACCTGCTCTTCCTGCACTCCTTTAAATCCACTCTGCCAAACAGTGGGGTTTTGACATGGCCCCTGCCACAGAAGCACAGAAAATTATCTTTTAACTATGCATAGATTCTGAGGGTAAGCAAACAAGGAGAAAGAATTTGTACAACAGCCCTGTGGTGTCACTACATTAATATCAACGTCTACTTGTATTTATATTGCTACAGCTTAGCAGTATCACTATTGTGCTAATCCCTTACAGGTATGAACTTCAAATTGCTGAATGTTCAAGGCCAAGGAGGTGACTGGAATAGTCTGACATCCTTAACATGCCTACCAACATTGAGAGGACATGGAATTCCTTCCCTTCATCCCAGTAGGGCCAAAACCAACATCCCCCACCCCTCCTTCCTCCCACCCCCCACCCCGACAGTTGACTAAAAGAAATTGCTGCTGGGATTTGAATAGTTACACATGTGCTTTACTATTTCAGTATCAACAGGGCATATTTAATGCTCATGCTAAAACTCTGCTAAAAAGGACCTGGAGGTTACAGTGAATGCCAGAGCGAATATGAACTGAAAGAAGAGTGCCACCATTGCAGAGGGCTACACCCAGGGCTACGTGATGAAGAGTGAAGACTTCACAGCAGGAACTTATTATTCCTGTTAAGCCCCTTTACTTGGCGTTGCTGAGGCTGCATCTGGAATACGGCACCCAGTTTTGGGATGCCAGTTCAAGACAGATGGGGAGGAACTCAGGAAGACCCAGCAGACAGCAACCAGGATGGTCAGCGCCTACAAGAAGTGACTTGTGGAAACTTGTGGACGCTGTTGCGCTTGCTCGGTCCTGCAGAAAGGAGGCTAAGTGTGACTGCCAGAGTGTGAATGATAAGTGTGAATGCTAAGTGCACCTTGAAGGGAAGGTGCAAAGATGATGAAGCTAAATTCTTCCTGGCAGTGTCAGAAGGCATAATAAGAGACAATGACCTCAAATTGTGACTTGGAATTTCAGGCTGGACACCCTCCCAGGAGCATACTGCAGTCTGGACAAGGTTACCCAGAAATATGGTGGAACCTCTGCCCTAGGTATTTCCAAGACCTGACTAGACAAATCCATGGCTGACATGCTCTAGTGTTATAGACACTTTTGCTTTGAGTGGGACCTTGGAGTGGATGACTTCCAGAAGTTTCTTTCAGCTAACATTTCTGTGATTCTGCAATTTCAGTACCATTTTACCAAACCACTTTTTTTTCCCTTTACTTGAAATCAAAGGGTTTTTCCTTCAGTGTTTCACACCTATTTTGTTTATCAGAGAGGCTTTAATGCAAAGAGGTGACTTGTGATTCATAAGTGAAAACTGTGATGAGAAATGATACATTTTTCATATAATTCATCTTAGTATATATTAATCAAGGAACTCAACTACTGTGTATTAGAACAAGCTTGATGAACTTCGTTCAGACTGTTTAAGAAACAGCTTTAAAAGTGAAGACAAGCATTTAAGTTTAATGCAATAGAGACACAGGAGCCAGCAGAGTGATTCATGGACACAGCGAGACTGCCAAATAGACTGGCTGGACAGATCATTGTAACATCCTTATTTCACATGGATATTGTAAGGGCAGAACTGCACCCATCAAGGCAACAGAAGGTGATTTTGCTGTAGTTACAATGCAAGATAGTGAGGATGCAAACAAGGGATTTACATCTCTGGATGAAAGGGAGAGGGATCTCTGTCTCAGAGATCACATAGAGAGGTCACCTGCAAGACTTGTCATGGTCTGGCAATGAGTTTCTATGGGGAAGACTGAGTCAAAGGCACCACTCAGGCCATTAGCCAATGAGATAATATATAGAAGAATATATAGAAGACTTCCATGCATATATATATATACATATATATATATATATAAAGAGCTATTGGACAGCATTTGACTGGAAAAAAATCTTCAGTTAGAGACACCACCAGGAAGAAATGATAGCAAATAGGTCCTAGACAAGAGAAAGAAGGTCTGGAGCAGATCTGTGAGTCATCTGCACATACAGGATGACTGAGTCCATGTTCAAGATCATCCATTGATTTGGACAACTTCACACAAAACTGAACTGTGGAGGAAGATACAGAAATCATCAGAAAAACAGATGGCTGTGGAGCCAATTAATCCAAGGGAAGTAACAATTACAAGGGTACTTGTATTGACTCAAGTGTCCTGGAAAGGTCAATGGGAAAAGCAGAATGCTGGTGGTCTGATTGAACTAAAAAACTAAAAAGATGAATGAATCAGAATTCTGGAAATATGATTGTATAATTAGAACCAAAGAAAGACTAATTGTTTTTTCTGGGAGCATTCTTCTACCCCATTACTGGTTTCTGGAAGCTTTCTGACTACCCCTGTATATACTACATTTAAATTGTGGGTAACCAGAGGTGGAACTTGGCGCTTATAAGACAGGCGTTGCATCACAGTGCTGGACTTGGACTACAAGTTGGCATGGTGTAAAAGAGAAATGCAACAAAAACAGCAATAGACTAGAAGGCTATATTTGTCTTTTTTCTTGTCATACCTAACAGTATAATCATATCTTTGAAGAAATTCAGACACAAAATGTTGACTAATGTAAGAAAATAAAGTGACTACTCTTGCAAAGGTTTCCCTTCAGTGAGGCCGGTTGGGGGCACCAAATACTTTTAATTTCTCTGTTACTGTGTTGTGTTTTCTATCTTCTGGTAACCATGATATTCAAGCCCCCTGAGAAATGCAAAAACATGCAAGGCAACTGCGTAGGAACACGTTAAGAACTATAATTGAAACTAACATGCCAGTGAGGTTGCAGTGTTATTTTAGATTAAGAAGCCTGGATGTAACAGGCTTTGTTCTGAACATATTTACATTTCTAAAATCAAAACTGACAGTACTTAAAGCCTTTACACTGTTGTTACCAGTTGTCAATATATAATATATAAAATTGAAATTGTCAGAAATGGATGCTTTCTGGCTTGGTTCTGAACTCTCACCTACAGGTATTACTTGTATGTATATGTAAATTATGTCGTGTATGAAAATAGGTATTTGCATCACAGACACGAAGTGTCTTGTAAATATGTGTAAATGGTCTCTTTATCAGAAGCTGAACTCAGCTAAATAATGTCACGCAGAAAAGTAAATACTAGAAATAGAGTAATTATTATATTTGAACAGATGACACTGACAAGGTGTATATAAATGCCATTAATAATCCCTGGTTTATCAAGTAATTTTTCTCCTCCATAGCGAAGAATTTCTTATGCTCAATAGTGTCTAGAGATACTCAAGGCAACAATACCAACTACAAAGTAAAATGTATTTATTGCCAACCTAAAATTAAGCTCACCACTGTTTTCAAATAATTGCTTGAATAGTTAGGAACACATAACGTTTCCCCTTGTTAGATAAATGGATACATTTCATTGAGAAGAAGATTAATGTGCATTTGAAATAGAATATGAGGTATAAACAGAAATTAAAGTGGTCTATTAAGATACAAGACTCTAAACACAATATTCTTAATCTGATCTCAGAGAATGAATAATTGGTGGACCTTTGGATTCCTCTTAATGAATCTATTTACACATAATTAAAACTATTCATCCTCCTTCAAGTCTAATATTTCTTGGATGACATATTAGCAACTAAAAGTCTTCGATTTGCAATTTGCTTTTAAGAAAAACATTGTGCAGGGAAAGAATAATATTCCTTTCAGTTTTACTGAATACCAGATCTTTTATTTGCAAATTATCTCATGCTAATATAAAGGGCAGATCATGTATCCATGATATTATCTTTTCATTCGTAATCAATAAAAGACATACTGTCATTTTGGCTATATATCTTCCAGACTGCTAATGAAAAGATGATAATATCTGTGATTTTCACTTGCTAAAAGTTGCATGCTATCTGCACTTACTATTTACTGTGTGTTATCACTGAATCTGCTCTACACAAAGAACAGTATTTCTCTTACAGTACCGACAGGTTCGCCATAATTAAAGTCATATTCTGTTCATTTTCTTTGATAGTGTCAGAAATAGTATGAGCTGATACCAATGAAGCCCTCCTTCCTTGCAGAAAGACCAGATGGAAGGTTTTCTTCTATGCCTTTTTTTTTTTTGTGTGAGGGGAAAGAGGTGAAGTTGGTTCATTGTTCTAAGTGACCACCAATGTCCACCTGCATTACCAACACCATTGGGAACACCCAACCCTAGGTAAGTGAAGAGAGGAAGGGACAAGAGATACCAAGAAGAAAAAAATGCTTTAACTCAGTGGGGTTTGTCTACAGTGACAGAGCTGTTGGATATTGCCTGAAGAGCACACAGTGGGATACAGTCTGTGCTAGTCAACAAAAGAGACCTAGGCTCAGCTTTGGATGTGGAGCCAACCATCAGAGAAGGAGAGGACTGCCTTGGAGTGTCCCTGCTCCCTGCTAACACCAGTGTTGCTGCAACAGCACTGGTTGGCACAGGACACTACTAACAGCTTCACAGTGTGGTTAATCCCATCCTCAGTGACCAAGGACATGGGTTCAAGTGCTGACGTGGGTGCCCCAGCTCATGAGTTTACTGATGTAAATGCAACCTGAAATTGCATTGCTGAGTGTCCGCTTCATTTTGTACAGTCATTTTGTACAGGACCATCCTGCCAGATGCCCTGAGCACACGTTAGCTGGACTTGATCCTTCTTGAATACAGGTAGCCAGAACTGCCGAAATATTCCTGCAAAAGCCCCAAGGTCATCTCATGATTTCCAGCCACTGCTCCCCTGTCACATTATGACCCCATTAATCTTTTTTACAGACACATTTTGATGGTTCCAATTATACAATGACCAGCCGATATACACATTTAGAACTGTTCTCATCATGCATACCTAGTTCACTGCACAACAAAGAGACAGGGCATTCTTGAAGTGATTGGTAAGAAGGCCGGTTCTCTTTGTCACAGCTTTTTTTCTGTACCCTTCTTCATCGCAAAGGTGTGTTCTAGGCCACTTGGATGTATAAACTCCACTTCTGTATACACCTTTCTGCCTTTATATGGTAAAACCCCACTGTTTCATTATTACTCTCTGTACCAATGGAAGAAAAGCAGAATTATTAACACATAGTGGCTCTGAGTAAGCACAGTATCACAAGTCTTTTGGGCATTAATGATAAGGAACAGCAGAGAAGTGTACTTTAAGATTTAACTCTAAGTGCTAATTATTAAATGGGAGATTACAGAACATTAAAACCTGCCTCGTTAACCAGCTATGCCATTACTGAGATTATCCTCCCTTTTTTCAATAACAAAAGGCATTTTTAAAGAAGTTTGAAAACAAGATCACACAAGACATCCTGATTTAAAAATATATATTATATAAAGTGTATCCCATTTCCAAATGTTTAGACTTCCTGGAAAGTTATCAGGAGAGGATGAAAAATTCAAGACATTTATAGCAGCAACTGTGTTACTATGGAATGGATGAAAACACTCTCACCTAAGAAAGAAAGAAAAAAATAATGGAAGAACTTCCACAGCTTTTATTATTTTCAACCAAATAAGACTGAGAGAAAAAATGCAGATGTGACCAGAAATTAGGACGTCTAGTTCCAGTATATTCCACAGCAGAAAAGACACTGTTAGGATAAAAGTCTTTACTCCCCAAGTCTGCTGCCACCATTGCTTGAACTCCATCAGGGACAAATAGCGTGGCAAACGGTTTCACAGTAAGTGAGGATGGAATGCATTCACTGAACATCATCTTTATCTGTTCTTAATGTGCAACAGAAAACACCAATACTGTAAGTATACCATAAAAAAACTTCTTACTCTTGAGATTGTTCAGATCTTTTAGATTATAAAACCTAATTTTATTGGTAGAATTAAAATAGCCATGATTTTAAACCAGGGGTAAAACTAACTGTAGATTACTGCGTGACTATAATACATTTTTTCTTACTGGTAACAGAAAGTTCAGTATTTCAAAGTTAGAGAAAGCACAAAAAAGAAAACTCTCAGGAAGTACCAACAAAACTGTGGAGAATCTTTTCTCAGTCTAAGATGTATGGCCATGTTAAACTTCAGCTCAATTACAGCAAAAGTAACAAAACTGTACCAGAACCAAGGCATCCACTACCGTAGTCTGCTACAAAATAAAATCCAAGAAAATGGATAGAACAAGAAGAATTTAGTCCACCTGAGTTTTGGGTTACTGAGAAACTCCTGTTTGCACAACCACAGCCAAGAGTCTAAAAGCTAGCTCTGATGCACCTTCAGAAGCTACAGTCTTAGTGAGTGACTACAATGTACACGTATCCTTAGAGCAAACTGTGGGGGTCTTCACAGAACAGCTATATTTCTTCTGTTACTTGTCTGCATGATTCTGCTGCTTGTCATGTAAAATTAAGTTCAATATAATAGAATTAAAAAGAAGAATTCTAAAAAATGAGTGCAGATACATGGCAGAAATTGAGAGAGAATGTAATTACAGCTCTTTCTCCTCGAGACTGATGGAGTCCAGACTTCAAAATCTAGTTCATAAACTAATTTCCTTGAAAAATTCAGATTGAAAAACAAGAAGTGATTCAGATCCATGGTCTGTTTACCACTTGATTGCACATTCATTTATTTTGTTTATTAACTGGAAGGTATTTGGAATTGTAGAACTGCCATTCAAAACACCCAAATTTGTGAAAACACTGTATAATATCTTATTACACAAGGCAAGCAACATGTTCATTGCTTTAATGCAGCAACTGATGTTTTAAACTCAGTTAAGAAAAAAGAGTAGACCAAAAGGAATGATACCTACCTTTAAGCACAAAGATTAATTATTCAGGGGACAATAAATCACTGGAAAAGCAGAAATTAACAGTCACCTTGGGAAGTTACAGCTTTCTGTACTGGATATACCCCTTCAGAAGGCAGGCAAATGTAATTAGCATCCCTTTTAAGACCCTTTATGTGCTGTAGAAGCCGTATGGACATCAAGTATCTTCAGTAAGATATATTCATACTTTGTACAAGTACAAAGCCATTTATGCAAGGCATCTCAAATTAAAGAATTTAGTTAAAGAATTAAGGACAAGATACCTATCTATTGAGTTACCTATTTTCCTTCTCACTCTGTAGAAAGTCAGGGCTCAATATGGGTGGTGAAAGCTTCCTGCCAGCTGTTCTGTCCACATTTTCAGAGAGCCAGAAGCACAGAGGCCATGTCCGGATGCTCCTTAGCCACAGCAGTTTATCCTGTCAGGGCTTCCTTTTCTCATCTCATCCTTTCACCAAATAAATACTGCTGCTCCTTGAGGTCCACTGGGCATTATGCCTCTAACAAAATAACTTTTTATATATTTTATATAAAAATATATAAAAGCAGGCAACATATGAAGCACGCAACCTATCAGGTACTTGGCTGAAATGTCTCCAGGACAGGATCTATAAAGGGATGTGGGGTGCAATTGCTGTAGTTTGGCATGGATGCTCAGTGCCACTCATAGGGTAAATCTTCTGATCATAAATTCAGTTACTTTCTCATCTGCACTGCAAGAGCAGGACAAATGGGCATGAATCAGGACTCCTCTGCTCTCTGATTCAGATGACTGAGAAGAGTGTGGTAGGAGAGAAAAGAAGCCTCTGCATTTAGACACAGAAAGGGCAAATCCATGTAACTGACCAGAGGACGCAACTGCCAGGGGATTCAAGCTAAACGAAAGCAGTCACTTACGGTCTGTCTGAAGGTTTTTAGTGGGGCTCTGAAATTAGAGATAGAGGTATTGCCTTTCCAAACATTGGATATATTTTAAGAAACTGTTTAATAATATTTAATCATATTATTGCCATAGGAAATTAGCAAAACCGAGTAACATTTCAAAGAAGAATTATTATTTTCAATCCAGAAAGCAAGCTTTAGTTTACAAAATGTAACATTAGCTGTGACAATACCTTGGGCAAGCCTTTGCATCAGTTGCTTCCCTCAAGCTCTGGTTACCTGGTGGTTTATTTTTTAAGTCTGTTCTTACAATTTTCTCAAGTTGTATTAGGTAAAACACAACTTATCTTTCCATTTCCAAATATTTTTTATTCTGGACAACCTATACTCCACGCTGAATTTAAATTGTTGAATATTTTTAAATGCAGATATTCTTAACAGACACGTCTTTTCTTCTTTTATATACCTGTGCCTCCAAAATGTGTTCCCAACACAACACATATAACCCATACATAGCAGAATGTGAAGCATCAGAAGTGGAAGAGTACATCAGAGGGTTAAATTTAGACCAGTCACAAAACAGCAGCTAACCTGCTGCTTTCCAAGGTCCTGCTTTTGAACAGCATGGTCCCTGTAAGCTGCAAGTTCATGGTTTTCCAAGGAGGAAGAAAGCAAGGAGCCACCAAGGAAAGACAAGAAATGTTGGGTGTCTAGACAAACCATGTGTGCCAGCAGCATCCTTGGGATGCAACCAAGTGAGAATGAAACATCATCTCCAGTCTCTGGGGAACGTCTCACGGACAGCCTCCTGGAAAGCCAAGATGGACTGACACAGCTCAGGCCTGGCCTCCCCGTTTCTTTTACCAGATTTACAGCCGCATAACTTCACTGATGCAGTGCTCATTGGCACAACGCTATTCCTGCTGCAGACCCTGCAGCTCCTCAGGTCCCAACAAAGCTGCCACACCCTATGGCTGGTTGGTGGAGGTGCTGGGATGGGTGATCCTCTCTCAGCCAGGACAGCCGCCCAAGTCTGTGATCCCCAGACAGGAGGGCTGACCCTGACTGGAATTCATCTAACGGGGAAGATACTATGCTAGAGAAGAATTACCCCTCTCCTTTTTCAAGGGAAAGGAGGTGTAGGAAAACAGAAGAGAAGAATATCAGGTAAAGACTATAATCATGAGACCTAACAGGTTTTCTACCAGAAAAAGTGACCAAGGGTACTAACCTTGGAAACATCAATACCCCCCCAAAATGGATACAAATGTCTGTAAAATTGGAAGGTGGTAATATTCAGGTACAAGAAAACCAGAGGCAGTTTGCACCACGTCTGTTTCAGTTGCAATACAGAGTAGAGTGGAAGGTAAGAAAAACTCTGTTTGATATTGGACTTCTCCAGTGTTACTGGTTTCAAAGTAATGACTACGCATAAGCAGAACAGGGAGCAACAGGAATGAGCATAAATTGCTACTATTATATAAAATCTCTATCCAATTGTAATAAATTTTAAATTGCTTACCATTGGGCAGATACCTGGCTATCTGTGGATATCTATCTTACTCTCACATTGTTAAAATATCTCCCCATATGTGATGGATTTTCTTCTGAAGGAACGTGATTAATATGGTATTTATTTTCTACCCTAATCTTGAATGTTCAAAATAGTAACATTGCATAATAGTTTTTCCAAAATAAAGTTATCATTTATGAGTTTAGGTTAATGTATTTTATGTTCTATTGAGTAATACTGACTTAATTGTTTGAGATTAAGTTCTCTAAATATACCATCCTAACTGTAAATAAAGTATTGATGTTGAGCATACATTATTACTGAGCTGCCAAATTAGATGTGATGAATGTTTTAAGTATTATTACCTTTTCTCTAAAATACCCAGAATTTTATGATGGAGCTTTTAATAGCAGTGAAGAATAAGTTTTACAAGGTCTTCTCAATAACCTTGTGTGAGGTACAGACTCTCAGGGTTTTCCCCCAGGCAGATGCTTTTGGAAAAAAAATCATAAATATTTCTTCACACTTACAAACAACATTAATCTACATCAGTATTCCAGTATAAGAAAAATGATCATCAGAAAGAGAAAAATGAAGAAAACTACTTAACTCATACAATAATGCAAAACAATGAACTTCTTTGCAGATGTGTAAAACAATTCTTAGAGTGAATTTTTCTGCTGCAAAAATCTAATGTCTCAGGATGGTTCATGGAAAAAACAGCGAAACAAAACTACAGGGTCTTTGTGCTTAAGATTTTAGGTTTCTACGTCTATATCAAAAGACATGTCTACTGAGTAGAGAAAGCCACCCTGGGCAATTTATTATATTGTACTGAGAAAGTAGGTAACTGAGTTAATAAAACAAGTGAATTTAAATCTAGGAACACTCAGTTCTGACCTTTCAAAACCTTCTGTTATGAATTTTTCCCCAAAGTTTGAATTTAAATGACAATGCAACATTGTTATCAATTGTTATAAATTGATCTGGCTAACACAGTTCCTTCATGAAAAACTTAAGCAATTACAAACCCAGATAAGCATTCCTTTCTTACATACTTCACTTTCTAATTAACTTGAGCTGGGAAAACATTGCATTACTTGGCTACTGGAAAATTAAAAGTTTTGTATATACAGTACATGTATATTTCTAATAGTCCAGATTATAAAAATGCACAGAACTTACATAGATAAAATCATCATTTCTAAACTGTTTTCAGTTTAAATGAGCTGCTTTATGGCTTGTGGAGCATAAATATGTAAGTCAGTATGATAACAAAAGCAACCACACATGCCAGATAAATCCCAGTTTCTCTCTATGTATTTATACATATGTATCTTTACTTAAAATGTTTCCCCAGTGTAGTTTCTACTATTTTCCTAATAAGTTTCTAAGTTATGGGCACATATCATTAAAGTTTGGTTCTAGTAAGTTCCTCGGTTTAATGTCTGTCAGTGATACAGAACATAAAACAGGATACCTATTGCTGGTTAAAAACTGAGCAGAAATTCCATGAAACCGAAGTTGACTCATCTAAATTATTTCTACTGCTATGAATAAACGTGTATAACAGTTTTTGTGAAAACAAATAAACTCTTGAACTTCTAGAAACTGTAGTTGTATAACTAAAGATCCCTAAATCCTGTCTTATTATAAGGTACAGTAAATATATAATTTAATTCAAGCTGATTTAGATAAAGAGCATTTTCAAGCAATTTTTCTTACATCACTTAGATCATGAAGTTTGCTTAGAATATAATTAGGAATTTACAGTGATTTGGTTTTGGTCAAATCTACAAAATTCCTATGCTCTATCTTTCTTAGTTACATATAAGAGAAATATTTGTCCCTGAAAAGACACAAATCTAACACAAACCCAAGAAATACCTTTCTTTTGTATGTTTATCTTCCAAAATGTAATTAAGATGCTGATCGTGTTACTCTACTAATCTAAGACACATAGCAAGACACAAGAAATTCGAGGTGGTTCTCCAGTTAAAATAAATTTTCCCATAACATCCCCCATTACCTGATTCCATGAAGAGATATAAGAAGTCATACAAGGCACAGATGATGCAAGGGCATCCTCGCACACACCTTGATGATTCTGAATTACTTCGGGAGTTCACACCCATTTGCTGCTGCTTCACATCTATTGTGAGTCCAGCACAGATGCTCTGATTACTTACAATCAGCAATCATCAATGCTATGATTTTCTGTATAAATGTAGAAAGTGTGTTCAATGAAAACATTCTTTCACTTACAAACTTCTTAATAGCAAAAAATAGTATTTCTAGGAGCGCACAGGTTTTCATCCTAAGCCATATTTACCATCATCCTAAATATCATAGATTTTACTTTCACTAGTATTTCTCTAGACAAATTCTCAAAGCCAAGCCACTTCCCGTAGTGTTATGAGAAAAATTTCTTAAATTAAAAAAAACCCAAACCTCAAATGTTTCCCCTTAAAATAATCATCATCAGTATAATAAAAAATGTAATGCCTTCTTGTATTTTAAATTATTTCTATTATTATTCTTTTCAAAAATGAAAATCTGCCTGGACAAATCATGTGCAGATGCTCTAGTGCAACCACCACTGTTAGCCTACAGCAAATTTATTGTAACTGACAGGAAAGTTTCAATAATTTATTAACAAATTAAATATTGAACAAAGCCCATACCTTCAGCACTTTAAGTTTACTTATATAGAAAAAAATAGTGTCAAAGAACAACCTTTACCAAATAAATGGATCACAATTCTTTATCACTATGTTATTTAGAATTTTGTATTTCTATTATTATTTTGTATGCTGTACTAACTAGAAATGTAAATAGTTGGTTTTGTATACCAAAACCTACATTAAGTGGAAAACCCCCCAACAGTTTACCATAATGGAAATAATAAACTAACTAAGCCCATAGATCAGGCTGAAGAAAACCCCACCTTTAGGGATGCCCTAACGCAGCTCCAAGGCTGCACCCTCCAACACCAACACCTTCCCTAACACCATTAATCTCAGAAATTAAATTCTGGATTAAGTGTTTGTGTCCTGAACTGGATGCTATGAAGCAGTGAAACACAGCTCAACGTAAATTCACTTCCAGAACGTCTACAATGACGTCAACACTTTTCACATATACAGAGCCCAGCATTAATGTCAAACATATCAAATGAAAAATATAAACGAGTAAGTTGCAGTCATCTGGATGGTGGTTTACTGAGCTTTTGCTTTTCCCTGGCACGCTTGAGCAGTGCATGGTGCAGAGATTCAGCCAGCCCCTCATCTACCTTCTCATGCTACTCCACCACACAGCAGGGATCGGAAAAGGTGAATGCTGCAAATGTGTTCTGGTATCCTGGCTACAGTGAAAACAGGGGTAAGGCAAATCAGACCAAAAGGAAAAGATTTGAAACAGCTTTGAGCAATTCAAGACACCTAAACAGACTGAACATTTGTGCTTAAACCTTTAAGAATCATAGAATCACGGAATCATCAAATGCTTTGGAATGGAAGGGACCTCAAAGATCATCTAGTGGGCAGGGACACTCTCCACTAGACTAGGTTGCCCAAAGCCCCATCTTACATGAATGCCTCCAGGGATGAGGCTTCCACAACATCTCTGGGCAACCTGTTCCAGTGCCTCACCTCCCTCAAGAGTAAATAATTTCTTCTTAACGTCTAACCTAAACCTTCCCTCTTTTAGCTTAAAGCCATTCCCCCTTGTCCTATCACTACACACCCTGCTGAACAATCCCTCTCCCACTTTCCTGTAGGACCCCTTTAAGTACTGGTGACTGCAATTAGGTGTCCCCAGAGCCTTCTCTTCTCCAGGCTGAACAAGCCCAGCTCTTTCAGCCTCTCTTCGTAGGTGAGGTGCTCCAGCCCCTTGATCATCTTCCTGGCCCTCCTCTTGACATGCTCCAACAGGTCTATGTCTTTCCTATACTGAGGACCCCAGAGCTGAACACAGTACTCCAGGTGAGGTCTCATGAGAGCAGAGCAGAGGGGCAGAATTACCTCCCTCGACCTGCTGGCCACGCTGTTCTTGATGCAGCCTAGGACATGGTTGGCCTTCTGAGCTGCCAGCGCACACTGCTGGCTCATGTTGAGCTTTTCACTGATCAGCACTCCCCAGTCCTTCTCTCAGGGTTGCTCTCAGTCCATTCTGCACCCAGCCTGCAGTGCTTGGAACTGAGTGCCTACACTGCCCTTGCAGATAGGAGGAACTATGTTTTAAAACGCTCTCGGATACTGGGTTTGTTGACACTTTGTCTGCACTGAGGCAGCTGTTCACATGGCTGTGCCTCTGCATATGGTAACCAAGCTTCCCTTGGTCATGGCACAGGTTCTACATGACTGTCAGGGTTCCCCACTTTCCTGGTTTGTGTAAAAGGCTGAGATCGATGTGTAGTCAGAGCTGCTGGAATCTTCACCAGCCTGGGCCCCGGCCACAATTCTGCACCTTCTTTCACTGCTTTTACAGCTGCCAAAATGGAGCAAGGTTACAAGTGTGGCATGGGAGAAGCTCTGGTCGCCACAAGAGCTCTTCAAGCTGCTGGAGATCTGGCCTCCTTAGTGTCTGCCTCATCTCTCTGTCCCCTTCATCCCCTCCATCCTTTCCTGGATGGACTGTGCCACGATCCAGACAGTGCCCAGTGGCAGGTGAGATGGCCAACACAGCCATGTTCAGACAGCAACCCGAAATGGCAAAGTCAATGACACTTGGATGTCTAATAGAAAAATATGTTCATGTAGGGGTAAGTATGAAGAAGTGACAAATGAATACAGCTGTATTTCCAGTGTTTTAAGGATTGATGAAAGACATAATTTAATTTGTTGCATAATCACATATATTACTGAAATGAACTGCAGGCAAATGACATCTGAGCGTTCAAGCATCAAGTTGAAGTGTGGGAGGGCATTGCAGGTTGATTAACTGGTTTTTAAGAACAAAATCTTGCTAGGAAATATATTATAAATGAAGTACATATGTTGAAAATGTATTCATTATAACAGAAAAATCCTACCAACGCAGGCCATCTGCTTTTGACTGATAGGTTTGGTAAACTGTCAGAATATCATGTAAACTGTTACAAATCTCATTTAATGAATATCTAAAAAACATACATAGCTCACATTACTGGCAAGCTTTTAATGAAAATATATATCGAAGAATCAAATATGTGTGAAATCTGAATTTCAATTACTCAATAAGATAAAGAACAAAATAGAAAAATAGCAAGAGCTCCATCTATCCCTTCTGAGATGAATGAAGATCCCTCGAATGATCTAAAAGCCATGGTCATCATCTTCATAAGAAATAGAATTCTTCCACTGCTAATTCCTTTAAAGTTATACAGCATTTAAAATAATTCTGTGGAGATCAAAACCAAGAGATAATACAATTTCAGCCTCCTGTGGATGTTTGCAGAAATCCTGTCCCAAAAATAAGAATTCTTCCCATCTTTTCTCATTACCATCTCATTAACATCTAACAAAATACTGTCATGACTTTGTAAGGCCTAGTTGAGGATCCTGCCAGTCTCTAACCATACCCTTTCTGGACTGCTCCTTGATGTAAAGACTAATGTAGGCACAGGACTCTGCAGGTCTGAGACAACTGATGTGCAGATAATGGCTTCTCCCTTTGTTTTAAATGTTTGTCCATAAGTTAAGGACACATGTTTCTCCCAGGAGTAAAAATATCTTTATTTTGAATGCATGAAGTATTTGCCAAAAGAAGTTCTACCAATACCTGACTGACTTCAGAAACAATGCCTAATCATCTTCAATGTGTAAATTTCATTGGCATGAAAACGCTAGACTTTTCAGTGTGATGGGAGATCACATACACAAAAAGAAAGCATGCTTTTTCCATCAGAGCATGTCAGGCATAATGCACTGCAGCCTTAAGCCCTTTTCCAGGCAGCTTTCCTCCTTGACAGGCATCGTTACTCCACTCCTGCTCTCTGCCTCATCATGGCCACGCGCAGAATTGTGGTACAGTGTCTGCCCACACAGGTTGCCTTCACCAAAATGCCTACAAATAGCGCAGAACTGTAAGAATCTCATTTCTGTAGAAAAGTAGATGATATAATCTGAATGTCACGTAGTCTCAATGTTTTCTCTACAAATTTCAGACCTGCACACTCTGATGTTAGTACTGAATGGTGTGATAGTCCCATGCATAGATGACATTAATAATGACATACAGTGAATGGAGTAGGTGCAGCAGCTGTCAGATTCTATAGAATAACTCTGGAGGAATGCAAACTATTACTTATCACTTCTAGAAACTCCACGGCTCCTTTCACATCTCCTTCCCTCTAAGCTCTCAGCGATGGCAAACTTGTCTTCTGAAGGTGGAGAAAATGCTGCCGCTCCCTCTAAAGGCTGCAGTGCACTTTGTAAACTACCAGAGCCAGCCATAGTCTCTCTTTTCACTCTTCTTTGCGTGTACAAATGCTTTACTAAGTTCAGAATTAGATTCTCACATAAATCTGCCTTATGCTGCCACTAAACTGCTACCATAACATGAAATTCAACTTTGGTTTTATTTCCCAGGGTAGGGATAGACTCCAGAATTTCCCCTTATGTATTTTATTGATGGCATTTTTACACCCATTCTAAATTGCTTTGCTATCCCAAACCGTATGTCACATTACCCTGTTCTCGGTTTCTATAGTTCGTATGTTTAGATTTTGAAACACTTTTTTCTTTTTACCAAATTGTACTAAAAAAAGCTTCTTTTTAGTTACATGTATTTTTATTAAAGTCGTAATAACGGCAGTAGAAACTCAGAATACTCTAGCCTTGCTAAATGACTATCTGACAGCCTATAATTTCTCTGTCATTAAAATACATATTCTAGCACTGAGTTCATGTCGGAAGAATGTTACCCCAAGGAACAGTCTTTTCTCATAGTATGTAATTTAAGTTTACTTAACAACCTGTGCATTAAACCAAAAAGCGGTCAGTTCTGGGAAGAGAAACTCTGATACAACTGACCATTTCGAACAGTGGGAAGTACAGCTCCTTCTCAGAAAGGAACTCCAGAATACCATTCACTGCACGTATTGTCTAGGAATGGTCTGATTGTTAATGTACCAGTATCTTTTCTTTGGTATCGTTACCATGAGATGAAATAATGGTTTGCCTTAACAAATAATAAATGGTAAATACACAGGGGATTCTGGAAGACCATGCAATAAGCATCGTGCACAAACTAATTAGCAGGTCTACCCTTCTAACATATACGCAGTGAGGATCAGAAGAATGCTTGAAGTTGAATGAATCAGTCCTTAAGATTTCTTTTTCCAGAAATACTTTTATCCGGTAACATGAATTTTTAAAACCTCTTCTTCTGTTCTCCTACGAACAGCTCAACAGAGACTAGCTTCCTCTTCTGATGTAGCTTACAAAATGCCTAGCTAGCAACTGTTCAGTCCCAGAAATATCCATTACTGAGAGCTAATATAACTCACATTTTAGAAAACAACTGGAAAACTTCCAAAAGTCAAAGAGGACCTACAGGACTTTAGAAAATGTTGACATTTGGAAAGGAGATACGCTGCAGCCTTTCAATCTCATGTAATAATCGGAATGAAAAGATGCATTGACAGGCAGTAAATGGGAGAAATTTTTTGGTTTTGAGCAATTATTTTTGTATATACTGTTTTATCTCAGTCTTCTATTCCATGTAAGACATTCACCATTAAACAGCATCTGAGTGCCCTCTAGAAGTGCACACTACAGAACATTACTGCCTTTCACATGCTCCTTTTAGTATCCCCTGTGGCAGCAGGACCCTGTCAACTCTAAGAGTTTTACTACTAACAATTATATTAATACAGATATTTACATTGCTGCGTATTTATGAAACTGTGGGAAAGATCAAAGAAACAGACCTGTAAGAGCTCTGGGCTCAGCAAAGCTATTTCACCCTTACAAGAGCCCCGGGACATCACCATGGGAAAGCCACCTCTCCCACAGACACCATTTCACTAACACAGGAGCACTGCAATGCAACGCGGGAGCTGCTGACCCCCTTTGGGGGCAGGGATGATATGCATATGACAAACACAAAGCATTTTAGGCTGTGTTTCCTAATTCCTAAAAGTTTTGTAAAGCAGAACTCCTCAGAGTGACCCCCATCACTGTGCAGGTGCAGAACGTGCGGACCATTACAGATGACGTTTCTACTGCAAACTGCTGCAAGTAAACCACATCATTAGCCCATATTAATACAAACATGGTAGAAGGAACAGGAAAGGGGTAGAAAATGAATGCGAAGCAGAAACTTTGATACCACATTTTCTTTAACTCTGGAATTTTCAAGTTTACTGTGACAGGTAGTAGTTTCAAAATGTCATAGGTACTAGTTAAGAAATAATTTTAGAGCATTAGTAAAGCTCTCAAAGGGCACAACTGCAGCAGTTGTTTCAATAGGCATCCATCACAAAGTGTTTTGAATGAGGAGCACTGTATTCACCACAAGTTCTGGGTATGTTCAGTCATTAACACATGAATGCAAAGAAATTATTGCCACTATATTTTCAAAAGAGCCAATGGGGAGTTAGTATTTTCCCCCTTACCCTCCATCTGTTTTACTACAGCTATGTAGGCACTCAACTGATTTGTTGCTGTTTGGGACAGTTTTGGTTGAAAGCATACAGTGGGATGGCTGAGCGTTAAGAAGTACATTGCTTACTGTCCCTACAAAGGCCGGACTAATGTCCTTGTGCTGCTTCTCTTATTGAGCTAACGTAGCTCTACATACATACATCAGGTCTACAGTTGCAAATTCATTATTAATGCTAATTTCCTAATTAACTGAGCCACCCACTAGTTCATCATTATTATTTCCTACAGCATTTGTAGACGCCTCAGTTTACCAGAGCATTCAAGAAAGTAAAACCTAATTAATTTGTGGGTACTTGATGGCAGGACAAAGTAGCTGCAAGCTATGCAATACTGCTCTTTCTCCCAGATATTCTTGTTATGCTACCAAAGTCTTAGGCAGGAACCAAGATAACACATAGAGAATTGCACAGTACTCTAGTAAAAGTAAAATCACTGAACTATGAGAATTATGCAAACATCTTAATGGGATTACTTACAGAGCTACTAGGAAAGGGGAGGTAATTTGGCAGGGGGAATTCAGTTTGCTTTGGAGCAGCACCACGCTTTACCAAATAGCCTTGTTTCCAGCCACAGATTATAACTTCTTCAGACATGAAATCCTAAACCAGTAACAACAGTAAATAATGCAGTATTTTTACAAAATATTTGTAAAGCAAAGAATCCAGAAAGATGCAGTGATACCCTCACAAGTTGACAACCGATTCACATGATGTGAAAGTTACCATGGCAATTCTCAGTTCAATTTTATTAAATCAACAGATAACATATATGCATCTTCTGCTGTCACTACAGATCTAGAAGAACGGGGTCACAGAGCTGGGAAAAAGAAGTTTGCACAGAAGTCTCTTTAATAAAGCAGGTCAGAAACCTGAAATCAGAAGATAATGCTAAATTTTACAACACTATTTTGATGTATTGATTTTAAATTAGGCAATAATTTATGAGAATCTTGTCCAGTGGCTTTTAGGTAAGTATCTTGGGGGTTGGACCCTATGATTTCTTGAGGTCCCTTCCAACCCCTATGATTCTATGATTCTATGATCTTCCTATGTTGCTGAAAAGCAGCAGAGCGTAACTTGCTTTGCTCACCACATTGCTACCTCTGCTGGAGCATGCCACGGAGAGCTGGCTGGCTTGCAGCAGGGTAAGCCAAAACTGGGTGCTAAGACCCAGTGGGAGATGACAGCTTACACTTAGGGTTTCAGGCTTACACACACTTGTGTCTGGTGCCCTTCAAGCCACCTCAGCAGCTCTACCATGCCAGCCTCGCTCCCTGTCCCAGGGGCCTGCACCCCACAGGTTGCCCCCACCTCTCTGTTATGTATTTTCATCTGGTTCATTGATGAAACAGATCGCAGTTTCCTCTGTGATCTCAATTTCTGATGCATGGATGTTCAATGACAGCAGGTTTTGCAATCTGATCTGAACCTGTATCTTCATTTCTCATAATCTCACTTTTTCAGCTGACAAAACATACTACCTATATAAACAGTGTTCCACCCAACCATGACCCATGGATGTCATGGTTAACTCTATCATATATCTCAGTTTTCCCAAAGGTGTTTTCCATATCCAGTTTTCAGAACACAAGATTCACATTATGTACATTTCCAGAGGCCATCAAGACCTTTACAATGGGCCACACCTCTGGTCCTGGAGACTGTGCCTTTAAGAGATGTGCATAACAGGAAAAGACTCTGAACAGTGTCTTAGAAAAAACCCACATTTCCTGCCAGAATTTAAATGCTGAAAGATTGCTATCATATTAAGTTGTTAAAATCAACACTAAAATTAATTTTAATTGCTTGGATATATAAAGAAATGAAGGATCTCCAAGTTACAGGCCCACAGAAGTTGATGGGAAGCTTTTGGGCATTGAATTATGTCTAGAACTATTCAGCTAGCCTAGCTGCTGTGTCATTTCATCTACCAGTCTTCTCTGCAGCAAGAATTGAGTCTGACTTGATCATGCAGCAGGGTTGTCCTTCAGAGGAAGAAAATACTGATTAAGGTTTTATAATCACGTTCATGTTAAGAATCACAGGCCAGTTGAGGCTGGGTGGCGTCTCTGGAGATCATCTAGTCCAACCTGCTGCTCAGAGCAGGGTCACCTACAGCAGGTTTCTCAGGGTCATGTCCAGTCAGGTTTTGAGTATCTCCAAGGATGGAGATTCCACAACCTCCCTGGGCAACCTGCTCCAGTGTCTGAGCACCCTCACTGTAAAAAATGGTTTTTCTTATGTTTGAGTGGAATTTAGTGTGCTTCGGCTTGTTTCCGCTGACTTGTGTCCTTTCAATAATAAAGAGTGTTTCATTGGCATCGTTTGAAAGAACAGATAAGAATGTAAGATAGGACTACAAAAGACAAATCTGGAGTAGTAAGTCTTCTTACACACAGCTCTGAATAGCATACTACTTAGGATGCTGTGTGGAGTGCCCTAAACATATTTTACTTAGAAAAAGAATGAACCCTGTCAGATAAGGAGAAAAAACAGACCCAGGGATCTTCCTTCTCCTAAATTTGGTAGACTTAGTAACATAGTCTCCAAACATTCTTTCAACTACAATTGCACTGTGGACTCTCTCTGTGGGAGAAGAAACTAGCAAAGGTCTCTTTCGTTGCTACAATAACATAAAAGGTCTACAGCAAAAATAACACAGGTAAAGGAACACCACATAAAGGAATACCAGCTTCACAGGTCTTCCGACCTGTTACAATTACTTTTTCCCCCCAAACACTGTGCAGACTTTTTACAGTCTTTATTTTGGGGTGACAGTGGACAAGCTGAGAATTATTTTTAGCTTATGTGCCAAGCAGAAATAAATTACCTCAGGAAAAGAAATACTACTTGTAAATGTTTATATATTACACCATGCTCCATAAAAAAATATATATTTACAAATATTTATAGAAATAAGACAGATTTTCTCATTCTAATGCAAAATGGACATATTTTTAATTGACATTTTAATAAATTGCAAAGTGTATATTAAAGAAATTATGCAAACACTACAGTATCAATTAGCTGATTGTAAGTGGTGGGAACGACAGAAGACGGTGAAGCACAATGTTAGACATGAGGCCACACACATACACGCTCTACCTCCTAGAAGTAATATGTAACAACAGCCCTGTATTTCAACAGTTAGCAACTTGATATGACAACAAAAACTGCCAAGTAATCTTCTCACGACAATCATACAACATCAGGGTGAAAAGATAGCATGTGTTTTTCTAAAGAGATTGTGTTTTATTACTCATCATGCTCCTGCCAAAGAACACAGAATCGAGGAAGTACTTTCATGGTTCCACTTTTGGCATGCTGAAACATAGCTGTCACAGAGAAAATGTAACAGATTTGTGTTGTCAATTGTTTTCCAGAAATTGATGTATAATTTAAAAAAAAAAAATTGCAATAATTATTCTAAGCATCTAAAATGCTCTTGCCACCATCTTACATTAAATCCCAATCACCAAGAGATCAGATTCAGAAATTTTTCAACAATTCTCAAAAATTTCAAGCATATACTTAGAACCTTCTAGATTTTATTTTTGCTTGCCTGTATGTACAGGACAAACTGGGAAAGGTTACTGACTTTCAAATAAGACCATTATTAGCACATACACACACAGAATTACCATAATGGAAGTATAATGAGCAATTTTCCATTGAAATAAGCAAAATTCAGTTTTCTGAAATGGAAATATGAAATTCTAACAACTCACAAAATTATGAGGAACTAGAAATACAGGCAATGATACATAATACCAGGGAATCTTTTCCCATATTAATATTTAGCTAACTGCACCGTACTTATCAGATATATCTACATATACTGGAACTAGTATTTCTGTAAATGGATGTCATTTATTCCTCAACCACTGTAACTGAACTTTTATTTCTATGACAATGATGCCATACTAGTCTTCATATACAAAGACTCCAAGAAATACAAACACATTAAAAGCCCACCACTCCTTTCTAGAAGTGTTTTCTCCCTTTTGACTGTGCATAGCAAAACATAACTACTGAAAAACAGAAAAAAACCCATTCAACTACAAACAGTAATTTAACATTTAAAAATCTTTATTATCAAAAATGGAGAAAAATCTGACTTTAATGCATTTTCAGTGCTAAATTTTAAATAGGTTCTGTTGTGAAATTATCTTTTTCTCTCTTGTACAGCCAAATACATTTCTTGCCCTGTATTTTCAATATTTAGGTTCAAAGAATTTTTCCTAAGATCCAATCTAAATCTCCCCTGCTGCAACTTGAGACCATTCCCTCTCATCCTATTGCTAGTTAACCTGGGAGAAGAGACCAACCCCCACATCACTACAGCCTCCTTTCAGGTAGCTGTGAGAGCAACAGGCGAGAGGCTTTGCTGGAATACAACAGAGATGCCTAGTCAATCTTTAAAAATAAATGCCTTAGGGCAGCTGCTTTGGCACAGCAAAAACAAGCAAAAAGGAACCATGATCCATATATATGGATACTCTGGGGGCAGTGAAGAATAAGAGACAAGAGGCAAAGGAACATGACTGGCATAAAAGCAAATGCATATAAACTAGCAATGAAAAGCTTTGAGCTTCAAGTCAGATGTCTGTTTCTAGCCATAAAAATAAGTTTTTTTGGAACAACCTTGTGCAAGCTGTCAGCTAGTACAACCAGACGGTGCCTTCATTCAGGTATTCACCATGCATGACCATCACTAATTGCACAAGAGGACTAGATAATCTCAATTGTTAATTTAGGATCTTAAAATCTCTGTAGCAAAAGAGCATAAAAAAAAAAAGTACAATTCAAGTTTCATGCACATAGAATTTTTTTTGTATTTACTATTTTAGGAGTTGTTCCTTTCCAAAAAACTGCTAAGCAGAGTTTATGGAGATGTATGGTTAAGATGAAAGACAGTGTTCATTGAATTAAAGAGGGAAAAGAATGCAGAATTAGAATTACAAATAACTTTTTTTTTTAATACACAGTGAACAAGAAAGTCTACATAGGCACACTGCAGTGACAGTATCAAGAAGGTAACAGGCCATCTGGCATTAGTTTTCAATAGACATTGACAGCATATTCAGTATCAGTAACTATCTTACTATTTCAGTTCATCATACATGTGCTGACAACTTCAAGAAATCAGGGTCCCTCCATGAGATCCACAGACATTCAATGTAACTTTACAGTTAGAGGAATTTTCCTTAGGTGATTACTTTATTAAAGAGAAGATCAAAACTAAACCATCAGGAAAACATTGAATATTTTGACATGTGAAACTGGAGGAGGCTTTCTTATATTGAAAGTATTCTGTATTTACAGTTGTTTGTAATTAAGATACAAACTGAGTCAATTTTTCAGTGTGTCCAAGTATAAGTTTAAGAAGGGTTTAAACTGCAGTGAATAAAGCTCTGTCTGTACTGCAAAACCTGGTAAGTGATTCTGGATGATTGCTACAATTTCATCTGAATCCCTGAAAAGTCCAGAAAAATTACCTTCTACAATTACAACTCTCTCATCTTCTAAATTTTGTTTCGGCATCCCAAATAGTATCATTACAAGGATGAATGAGTTGTAAAGTCCTGAGTGAACTATGACTTCTTACTTACATGTGGTTAGTGTATTTTTTTTAAAGCATTAGTACATATATTTAGCTATCAATCCCAGAACCTCCCAGGAGAGCCTGCTGTGCAGAGTCAGGTAGCAGTCAGAAGTGCGAAACAGTCAATCACAGGCTTTGCCTGGTCTCTTCTAGGACTAACTTCTACAGCAGGGGCTCTGCTTCTGAGGATGGTTTGCACAGGAAACAAGCGAGGAGTCCCTTCTCCTATTCTGCGTGGTACATGGAGAAGAATAGCGTGTTTCACTTTTTTTAAAGGTGGGCATCTCCAGTCTGTCAGATGGTTTTGTAGGTGGCCAATTTTAGTTCTGTTCTGATGAGCACAAATTGCAAGTGAAGTTCACACAAAAAAACCCATGTCCATTTGGCACTTCTGCTGTCCATGAAAAGCACTGCTGGTGACTTCAGAGGAACCACAGAAATCCACAGGAGCAAACGATAGTTGAGAGCGCTCAAGTCAATTCTTGGACATTTTTTAGTCACGCAAAGCTCTTTTCCTTATCTGAGATACAGCAAATGAATTTCGTGAAATTACAGTTATGAAAAATAGTACTTACCTGGGCTCAAGTTCCCTAGATCATATGTTACATCCCATCACCAACACAGTGAACATACTGAAGGCTGGACCCTTACCCCACAACCTGATTAAGAACTCAGAATAAAGTAGAATTTTACAGGGCCTACAAAAAGCACTAAAAGCACAATTGAAATTAAAAGACTTCTTTCTGCTCCCTTTTTTTTATTTTAGGTGGGGGGCTGCAGCCTGCAGCATTTCACTGAAGAACCACTGGACATCATAGTCATCTTCTATGGCACATGGTGTGACTCTTCCTTATTGCCTCCAGGATAGAAAGGGTTTGTAGTAATAGCAGCTCAAGGAAAGTGAAAGCAGCAGGTTGTTTGCTATCTTGCTGCCAACCTGATGAAATTTTTGTTCTTACAGAACCATGACGGGTGTTGACAGCCTTTGCAGAAAGCAACGAAGAAATTTCCAGTGTAAATGTAAGCTCTAACATCAAGGTACTCTCAGCCGTCTTAGTGTTGTCTCTGGTTCATCAAACAGCTGTATTTGTTTTCACTGGTAAAATTAGCAGTGCATCGGCTGGGGGAAGAACTGGTTTGCATCTTCAGGACAAATCGGATGAACAAGCTACTGTATCTGCCTGAAAACTCCTAACAGCCACAGCAGAAAACAGATATGAGGAACAGTGTTGACAGCCCAACAAGTCACAGAGGTCCATACCCCAACTTTTGCTATATTTCTTAAGAGCAAAATAGCATGAAACACAGTTTCTGAAAATCACATCAGTGTGTGTAGCTGCATATGGTGTAACTCCTGGTTACCGAGAAATTATTCAGTGTGTTAACTAACTGTGAGAAACCAAGAGCTTACATGTTTTGATACTAAAAGACATGGGCGATGTGTTTTCATTTTCTTTTGCTCCAATATAACAGTATCAGCAGATGCAAAGTTCAGACTATATTGCTCAGTGGTATTAATTAACTGTTTGGAAATCTTCCTTCTGCCATACCCCCTAAAAGGACCAGCACGTTTACCAGAGGACAGGTAGTAAGACTGCTTCCACATTTGAATTAAACATGAAAATAATCAATTGCTTCTATCATACAATATTAGATACACACAGGTTTTTCTCCTTTGTTTACATAAACTGTGGATGAATTTTTCTGAGGAATTCTGAATTCCAACAGTGACTCCCCACACAGCAGCTGAGCCACTCACCCTCCAGCTCAAAATATTAAACTTCTCGCAATCCCAGTAACCATCACTGCACTGTAAAATTCAGTTACTTCATGCGAAATATTCCACCTCCTTGCCTCTCACTTCCACAGCTCTATATGTTATCTAGGCAGAGGTTAAAATACGGCAACGGTTCAATGGATCAGTGGGGCTGAGAGTGCCGAGTGCCTGGCTGCAGAGCAGCATACATGACCTGCGTACGAGACCATTACTGGCGTAAAAGGCAATAATCCTTTCTGAATTCTGCGTCCCTAATAATCTTGGGTTTTCTCCCTTGATATTTCACATTTATCCAACTTCCTTCTCTGCAATTTAGCTCTTTATTTAGCTCACAAAGTAGGCATTATCCTAAGTAGGTAGAGTATTCATCTTTTGGCGTCAGTGCCAGTTACCCCTGGCAACCAACCTTTGAAGGGAAACCTTATTTTCATCTGGTAACTCAAAATAGGACTAAAGGGTCAACTGCAAAGCAAATGCAAGAAGGCAGCTCTTAAGCCTGAAAAAATGTTCAATAAAGGGCCTGCTTTCATTTGCAAAGTTCAAATATCAAAGATTATTTAAAAAAACCCAAAAAACGATGTCACATGACTCAGAGAAAACCCACTAAATAGTGACATGCTGATGCTCACTTAAAAAATGGATGCAAGAGCATTGCACTTCAAGAGGCACGTCGACTCGGAAGAAGCCTCAAGGAGGTACGAGATACATCCTGACCTAATTTAAATAAAAGAAAATACACAGTCTAATTACAAAATCTAGAAACAATGACACAGGTTTTAAACATACTGTGTTTGAGGCCCATCGGTATACATACGTCTTGAGACAGATTCTGACTGCCTAATATGTCACCTGACCCTAAAAATTACACCGTGTCACCTACTGACCCTTACGCTTACTCACGGCTAACAACTGAAGTTAAACCAATTGGTCAACTGAAGCCACCAATTGGTCTTGGCTTTGTTTTTGTTGGGAGTAGTTAGGTTGAAAGGCAGGAGCTTCTTATTTATACTTACCAAAAGTACATGGGGAAATACATCATAGTTTAAAAATTGCTTTCTTTCAATGCAATAGCTTTAGTTAGTGAGCAGCACTGCAATTACAGACCAAGCACGCACAGGTCAGTATTGCTCAGTAAAAATATCAACTATGACTTTTAATTTTAATTTGCATTTATAAAAATAGAATCAGGATATGCAGTTATTTGTTTCACAAGTGTTGGAAGAATGTACACGCGTTATTTACCATTGGGGTATAACTTGCTCCTACTGAAGTTAATCAACTGACGTTGATTTCAATGGAAAAAGGATCAGTTTGTGTTTGCAATACCATCTACCGTGTATTATTGCTTCCATAAGCAAATAATGGAGAACATGTGATGCTTTTATTTTCAGTGCTTGGATCCCTTCCCTCTCAAGTGCATTAGGATAAAATTAGTAAGCTGTATTTCTACCCACTTGTGATCAGCAATAAATACTCGCTCCTGTAGCCTAGTGCACTTTTCCCTGGTAAAACCTAATCAACGCCCACTTTTATAAATTCAGATATGGGGGTTCACATTTCTTCTTTTTGGAGAGAAAAAGAACAAGGAGACATGCTACAGTGGAGTTTGGTAACAGACTATAGATCTTTAGGGTGGGGGAAAAAAACTGACTAAAGGGGGGATGTCTAGACAATCATGAAGTGAAAAGTTTTACTATTTCTCATAGTTCAAAAAATGCTTTGGGCCTACTGAGCACAACTGAAAGAATTCAGCTTCCAGTTCAAAAAGACCTGAACTCTTTACCAGAAACCAAGGTGCTTATGGGGGGAGGCATCAAGGAGGACCTCGGTTCCTTCTCTCTTTCTCTAAGAATCCATTACTGGACTGAAGACTGGAAATTAGGATAGATAAAACTCTAGGCTGATTCCATAAGGCTATTTCATTAAAAAAATGTCCATTGTGGTTTTTACTTAATATTATAGTTTTCTATTCTCAATTTAGAAAAAAATGCTTTTGAATACTGTTCTTTTTCCTAATTAGAAGCACATTTGTGCGTCTGATTGACCTTCCAACTGCCTTTCCGTGAATGCTCATTTATCTTGTTCCAACTGATAAATCACACCTATGTGATAGACAAATGTATATGATAGAGAAACATATTTCTGTAAATTTGATTACAAATTCCTGACAAGACCCCAAACTAACACAGTGTTATATAGGCTATAATTCATAATCCTTAAGAAAATCCTAGGGTAGCCAGGACGGAGCCTCTGTTAGAGGAGTGAAATCCCTCTCAAAGCACAGGCCTAAGGGCCAAGGTCTTCACATCACATGTCTGCACTGGTGCCTAACTATTAAAACTTGGATGGATGGAAATCAATTCAGCCTGCTGGTGTCTAGGGACAGAAACAGACTGATTGCAGATGACCACAGAAACAGCACGAGAGACACACAAAAGACACACTTCCTTATACAAGTTATGGACTCTTATTCATACAAATAGGTAAGTTTAAGGCAAACTTTTGCTCATGTGAACAGATGGACTGAAAGTGCAGACTGGTTACTCTGATCTTATCAAGGCATATTCAGTTCCCATTTGGCAGACATTTCCTTTTTATGCAAACCATTGCTGCTTCAACTTGCTTTTTTGAAAGTTTTTTTACACTACTAAACAGCTTCCTTCTTGCTGTTCCCTTAATCTTAAGAGATTATCTATCAGTGCTATTTCTTAAACACTGACTTGCTAAGAAAGCGTAAGGTTACTGGCCAATAGCCTAGACTTGTTCAATGTGGTCTCCCCTTCTCATATACTAAGTCATACCCGTGGGCACAAACCAATCTGGGTAAAAAAAAGAGAAAATAACCTGTTCTCCCTCTCTCCAGAGGTGTGAGCCAAACTGCACAGGACGTGATTATCTTCATGTGGTGATTTACCTTCTATCAAAAGACTCTGATGCTCAGAGTCAATGAAAAAAAGCTGGTAAGAGCCGAGCTTACCCAAAAGCACTGTGGTTTTTGTTTGCGATGCTTTTGAAACAATTACTTTTCAGGAAACCAAATTAAAGAATTTCAATACCCTATCTAATGCTCTTATTTTTAATCTGATTGTTTTCTTTATAAGTTTATAACGAAAGCGCTAAGGGTAATAAAAAATTTGTGGATCATTTTAAAGAATTGAGTTTCATCACTGAAAACGGCATGACTTTATAGGATACCTTTATTTCAAATTATTAAAATATTTTCTTGAATATTTGCTCCTAATGAAAGATCTATTTTCTTTATTGTTACCTACTAAAACCTGTTGGTTTCCAATTAAACACAACTTCCTGGCGCTACTTGTCACTAACCAGGAGGCTACATTGATAATATGTATTTTCAAACACGCAGAAACCCAATACAAATGAAAACATATTTACACAGCTTTGTATCAGGAAATCTATTCATTTGCTGACATTTTGCATTTTAATTTATGAAACAGAGAAACAGTAATTTGTATCAAACTGCATTCAGATGGAAACTAGGATCATAAAATGAAGAAAATAACATTCTAAGAGTAGTTACTTATCAGACTTCTGGATTCATACACACAAGCACAATCTCCCTCCTCCCCGAGATTATTAAAACACAGTTTAGAAAAATTACTTACAAATCAAACTGAAGTCACATTTTCAGCTAAATGAAATTAATCTCCTGATGATCACATCTTTAAGGAATTTTAGATTAAGAGAGACTTATTTTTATATGTAAAAATGGAGAGAATGCAACTGCATTTCAAATCTAAATTAATCTCTTTAGGTATTGAACAAACCAAAGATAATATTGCTTTATCCACACTACTTACTAGAGACTACTACAGGGAGATAGAGTCAGAAATTCTCACATGTAATGGTACGTCAAACACGTTGGTTCTAAAACCCATAGCACTTAAACATTTTGGCAATAAAATATAAATAGTGTACTATGGTAAATATAGACTGCTATGTCTATATTTAGACATAGGACGAAATATTTAACAGGACGACATATTTAACAGGACGAAAAACTTTATTGGAAAAAACCCCACCTTACTTGACTGAAGTAGACCAAACCAATTCAAATTGCTACATACCACAAAACACATCCACAAATTATATTCAACTCCTGAAAAAGATCGGTGTGTGGTGCAAATCCTGTAGCTTCCCGGCTTTCTATTGCTGTACCGACTAGTGAAGTACTCCCTTTTCAGCAAGAAAGAAACCACTCAATAATTTCTCTGTATTCTCTGGTGTCATGAATAACCTCATTTTTAAAAAAGCCCTGAACCAAAAGTGGGCAAATTAGGTCACAAAATACAAGCACCATGTGGGACAGCAACGTCTGTCCAGAACTACGCAAAACTTTGTCATTCTTAACTTGCCTCACTTTGCATTTCAGCATCTTCTTCTGGCCCCAGCAACAGAATTGTTGCCTGGAAGAAGACCTCCCTGATTTCTGACAGCATTGTATTCCAAAGCCAAAATACACATTCAGGTTTGACCACAGAAAAAAGTGACCCCTCACGCAACCAATGTGGTATCAAAAGTTTATTAAAACAAGCATGGCAGCCAAACAGTCTATGCATAAGGGAACTGTATAAAGAAAAATCTGCTAACTAGGCAATAAACTGAGCTCTACATGAAAAAGTAAGCAACTTTTTTGCTCTGAAGTTTGTTTAATACCTGAAGAAGTTCATAATAAATTTAAGTTTACAGCAAACTGGAACTAGATGAAGACTGTCTCTTGACACAGATTATCTTTCTATTAGTGGGCACTTCCACTATTTATGAAGATGCTCAGAGGGCTGGAGCACCTCTCCTGTGAAGACAGGCTGAGAGAGTTGGGCTTATTCAGCCTGGAGAAGGCTCTAAGGGAGACCTTATAGCAGCTTTCCAGTACCTAAAGGGGCCTACAGGAACATTGGAGAAGGACCATTTACAAGGGCTTGTAGTGATAGGGCAAGGGGTAATGGCCGTCTTCACTGTGAGGGTAGTGAGGCACTGTAAGAGAAGCTGTGGACACCCTCCCTGGCAGTGCTCAAGGCCAGTTTGGATGGGGCTCTGGGCAACCTGCTCTCGTGGAGGGTGTCCTTGCCCATGGGAGGGGGGTTGGAACTAGATGAGCTTTGATGTTCCGTCCAACCCAAACCATTCTGTGATTCTATGATCCAACGATTCTAATAATGTACTGCTATTATGTTAAAAGGCTACTAGACACCTAGGATTAGCCTTAGCCCAATTCGCAGGGATGACTTGACTCTATCATCTATTCCTGAAATTTCATTTGGGTAAACTGTAGTCCTCTTTTACCCCATGAGGTTCAGCTTTGTGTCTGGCATTGCATTGTCTTGCATCTAATATCTTTTTTGCTTAACCATAGACTAACTTTTTTTCATTTAAATTCTCACAACTTTTAAATAATATCCCACTAAATTTTCTGTCCAGAATGGGAACTCATTCCTGACACAATGTATTATGTTAGTTTGGTTGGAAATGAGTAAAGGAAGAACAATCCTGCAATACTGTGAAACAATGATGGCTGAAGCACTTGGGTTTCCAATGTGATGCTTCATCCTAATGCAGAACAATATGTAAAAGGAGTTAATTTTTAACTGTGCCAAGCATGGTGAGGTTTTGCATATGGCCACTCACATCATCAGATGAGAGCACCAGTTCCCCACACTGCCTGAATATCTCAGAGGTCCTCCTTCTGCCTGCTTCTAAGTTGCGATGCCAAGAAACTGCTCGTCTTTTTTGCTCCACAGACTCCAACTACAATCTCACAAAATGTCTTTTTTCCATAAACAAAGCCAAAAATAACTTCATACTCATTTGATTGTGAGCAGAATAGTCTTTTATCAGAGCACCGCAACACTGCTGACAGATAAGGCAGTTACTATCACCCTCCCCAAACACGTAACCTAGAAGGACACATAGGCCTTATCGGAGTGATAAAAATCCAGCTAAGGGGAACTATACTGCTTACTCAATTCTCAGTGAGTTTTATTAGTCTGTAATAAACCTGTTCTGATATAATTGTAACAATTATATTTAGATAATCTGCCTAATAAGACTTAGCCAAGTCTACCGTACAGATACAGGACAACCTCTGTCCCAACACATTCTGCTAAGAAGTAAGGATTTGGGAGTTACGCTCACATTCTCATGCCTGCTGGAGGCAGAAGGCCACACTGAACAGACATATCAAATGGAAAAAAAACCCACAGCAGCCAAAAGCCGTCAGCCATAACGCCCCCCACAACCCAGCACCTGCAGAACAGGCCACAATCCCCAGCCTTCTGACGACACTTCAGGGTAAAACTGCTTGCAGGTATCTCAAAAGCTATTTAACACAGTCAGATTTACCTCAAACCTCGCTCCGATGATAAAACCTGGTTACGTGGGTCTGGTGCGTACGCACAGAGACACTGCTGTATTTATCAAAGACTTCATGTTCAGTAAGGCTGATTCCAAATAAACATAGCTGTCTGCGTTGCTGGGAAATGGGAGGAAGTGAAATTCTATCATATTTTCTATTATTACAGGCACATATCACATAGTGCAGCAGGACCTAATTAGAGCTAGTACGACATTAGTATGACATTAATCATTATTAATGTCAATTTGTTTGGACAAAATTGGACCTCTCACAAGGATCTGATCCATTTATTAATTCCAATTTTTCAGGATACCTTCCAGAAGCAGAGCTTCTGTCATTGCAGACATTAAGAAGGCATGTACATTATACTTTGTTCTGGGCTGGTGTACTTCACTGAAATTACATGTCTTAAGCAGTCAGGCCACAAAACCAGGATTGTCACTATGAAGGTGGCTCAGAATAAAGGGGGGAAAAGTAGTATTCAGGCAGATGCTTTACAATTTGAAATGATAAGCTGAAGCTAGGGAGACATATTCCATGCACAGCATCAGTTTCACTCTCTGATTTTACTTAATGACCATCTCTTGTGGAGTCAACCAGAAAAAATCTTATTGGCTCTCTGCTCAACCACAGAGAAGCAACATTTTAAGTTATTTCCAACATTTTAAGATATTTCCAAGCTGAAAAAGCACACCAACAACTTCTGTTTCTGGACAACATGGAAAAGAAAAATACCTGGGACAATAAAAAACTAGACTTGTAAAATGAGGATGAAAGTCAGTTTCTCACCTGTGCGACAGCTCTGTGGCTAGACGCCTCAGGGGGGAATACGCCACGTTAAACTTGAGCTTCCCCCAAGTCACAGTGACTGCCCTAGCAGTCAGCCAAGACAGCAGTATAATTTGGAGCAGGTCCATATTACACAAAATACTTTAAAAATTACTGATAAACAGAACAAGAGGACTACCCAGGAAGCAGGACAGCTTCCATGAAGGTTAATCATTTATACAGGATGTTAAGAACCTCCCCCAAAATGCTTTGTGAACTTGCAGCTTGAAGTTCACTCCAGGAAAACAGAAGGACAGGAGTGTGACTAACCAGAGACCACAACCATTCATCCTTGGTCATGTCCTGACTCTAAACCACACCAACCTGTTTAATGCAACAACTCATCAAACTGGGGAGGTATTTACAAATAGCTTCAGCGTGGTGTTTTGACTCAGGATCAGAAAAATCTCACCCAAATCTAGGCATAAGAAGCCTGGATTTATAACGCTAAGGTTAGGGAGCCTGCAAAAACACTTCAACATTGAGCTCTATGAAACTTCAGGGGTTGTGTGTCTAATAAATATATAGATTATAGAGGTGGTGTATTTAATATGTGCATGTATATATAGATAGATACACAATGTAAAACCTAGAAAAATGTAGAAGCAAAACATAAGAAATATGTAGAAATTATTAATCCAGAGAATTAAAAGCAAACAATAAGCAGTATTTAACCACTGATAATCTTTAAGATATTGCTGAAAATGTGGGAACAAATTCAGTTTGCAGTTATACCACTCTAAGCAGACATACTGCTTTAAAAAGCAAAACTCGAAGCATGAAGTTAGAAGTATAAAACTCACCACTTTTAGGATGTTACCACTTACGTGTGTATCTTTAGCATGTCCTCTAACTAGAAGTTCTCTTTGTCTATGTGATAGTAGTTCCTTAAAGTAAGTAAACTAAAAGACTATCATCAAAAAACAGCCTTTGTTACTGCACTGGCTGTTGTGTGTTCTTATCCTCTCTCCCCACCCCCGTTTTATTTGGATAATGAAAGGGAAAAGAGAAAGAAAAAGAAAAAAATGATGCATTCTTGCCACTTGCTTGCAGAGAAATGTGTACTCCAGATTGGACAGTGAACTCAGAGTTGTTTTGATTTTAATACTTAATTCATTAGTAATGGAAAAACTTCACATCATAGTAAAGGAATAATCTAGTGGATTTTTCAACTGTAGGACATTGTTTTTGATAATCTGCCAGCCAGAGCGGGAGATTTATTACACAGAGTATGCCAAAATGGCAAAAGGCTTCTCATGCTGTAGGGTCACAAAACAATCATTTAATGGGATTGAATTTACTGATTTTTATGTTTCATGGCCCTGCACTGCCAGGCAGAAGGCATTACGCCGATGCAGGTCCTGTAGCACATCTCAACAGGCTGTGAAAGTGGCTGGAATGATTCCTTTGTTTCCTCTGGGTCACCACATCACCTTTTCACTGAAAGTATGTCTCAACACCTCCATCAGTCTGATGGCCAGAGGTTAGCCAGGCACTCAGACTACTGCTGTTTTGTTAATTCATTATGAGTAAAAATAAAAGGATTTCTCGTAGAAGGTAGATTAGTCTCACCATCTTTGGATATAGTACACATCATGTATCAATGATCAGTTTTACACAAGGTTGTTTTGAGTTTTTTTTTAAATTCAGGTATTTGCTGCAAAATATAAACATCTGTCACAGAAGAAGACAGTCCTTTTTATTTTCAGTTTAAATTTATCTTTGTAATTATGAACAGA